>APFE030651016.1:0-15441 GCA_000404065.3 Pinus taeda
CCATCGCACCGCTTTTGGAGGGCGGGTGGTATTTTTTGCAAGCACGTGATCTCAAATAGTTCTACCACGTAGCAGAACAGGGCTCAGGCAAAATCATGAATCTCGCATGCTCTCTAGCTATTATCAGCTGAATAATGAACCCACGCGATATGGATGCGCATCGTCAGATCTAGGGGCAGGAGATTGGACGACTGTCACGTGATTAAGATGCACGGAGGGAATTGGGAAAGGGATTTGTAGGGCCCGGGGTTTAATTACATCGAAATGTAATTAAGTAACTAATAAGGTCGGGATTTTTAACATAAGCAGCGGGTTGGGATCAGGGGTTATGTGGCGGTTATGTGGCAGGGTTTTTTAACTGCACCAAGGGTTGGTGGGTTAAAAGAGGTTTGTTGGGGAAATATGAAATGGGGGGTTTTATTAGATAAAGTGAGGGGAGAAAAACTTAGGATAAAGGGGTTTTTGTGGGTTTTGAAGGGAAATAGGGAAATTAATAAGGGGGAAAGTAATATTTGCAATGGGGAATGGGTTTCACACTAAGGAAAAGGGGTTTTGGGTAGGGGAATGATTTTTGAAAGGTAATTACTATGGAAATGTGTGAAACCAAGGGGTAAGGGTCAAAATTAGGGATAAAATGGATTTATAAGTGATGAAGGAGTAATGGGGAAATTAGCAAATAAGCATAGGGGGTGAAATGAGGGGAAGTTAGTTAAACCAGCTTGTGAATATCCTTTCTTTCTCATGAATCCTCCTGCACATGAAACATAGGATTAAGCATGATAAAGGTTCTCTTTGACTTAGCAAACTTGTGCATTTCTAACCTTTCTTCTACCTACCCTTTATTTATCCTAACATTTTTTCTTCATTTTATTGGGTGCATTTAAGCTTGCTGACCCTTTATTTCCTTTTCTATTGACAAGAAAAATATCTAATTCTAACCTTTTAACTTCCAATGGCTCAGATTAAACTAATGAGCTCACTTTTATTCTCTACCTAACTACTGATCTGCCAAGGTTAAACAGTTTGGCTAGATGTTGATTCTCTATCTATCAACATAAAATTTAAAGCATGAATAAGTCAATATTAAGTTATTTGACCATCATGGATTGTGACATTTCTGACAAGATGCACACAACCTTATTTTACAAAGTAAAGTAAAAAGTAGTGGCATTTGAGTTTGCACACTTTCATGATCTGTTTTATTTCTTTTTTGGGTTCATATTTTTCACTTTTTTTCACTTTTTCTTTCTTTTTGTCCTTTGATTATTCTTTTAGGACATACCCTCTTTTCATTTTTTAATTTCTAATATGGAAAACATTTTGCAGAAAGCAAAAGTATGTACAATATTACAAGACTAACCAAAGCCAATTCAAAATTATGAATCTTATTATTATAGGACCCTAACAACATCCATCCTTGTTTGGCCTAGTGATTGGGTGGAGATCATGGTAAATCTTGTTATCATCTGTTCATTGTGCTGGTCTAGTGATCAATGATGGATTATGGTAAACCCTGGTTTCTATTAATGAGGGTGAGGTGGTTTAGCCTTGGTATGCCCTTATTGGTTCTTTTGGTTTGAGTCCCATATTCATGTTTGGAATATGGCACGAGGGTGAATGGGTGGAGAGAGATTTGGCTCAACCATTCTATGGTTGGGTGGAATGGGGTAGTCCCATCTTGAGTTGGTTTATTGCATTCTAATGAAAATTTCATTCACTTGATTTTCATGTGTAAATGTATTGATGTATATGTGGATTCTATGGCTGATATGTTCATGATATTTCTATCCCTATTATGCTGGTTAAATGTATGTTTTATGACAACATCTATGTATGGCTCTCAACATGTTTTTACTTGTAAATGAATGGATAATTTATTTATGGCCTAACAGATGATAATGCAAAAAATGACACGAGGGAACAATGATTCATAGGTTCATAGCGATTCTGAGATAAGTATGAGATCCCTACACTTAATTCTATTGTTTACACCTGTAGGTTACATGTTGAGGATATGTTTGACGAAATGTCTGTCATGGCTAGTAGGGGTTTGGTTAAGGTATTGTTCAACTTATTTCTTTGGAATCATTATTTCCCTGTAATTTTACTGATTTTAAGCTATCACTCCACTCTGGGTAGTGACCTGGGCTCTCGGCCTAAAAAGGAAGCTTAAATCCCAGGGTCGTTGGCATATAACTGACAATTTTAGTCTTTGGAAACTGGAAAGAAAGCCTATGCAAGCGACTTTAGGTTTCTGAACACTTTATTACCCATTTCATGGGAGCGACTAAGGCCTAAGATGTCCAGAACATCAGCGGGACCTAGGTACAAGCTGTCTGAGTGACTAACTTGTATCCTGAGGATTCTGAAGCCGATGATGGATGTTTGTGTGTGATGTTTCCATTGATTCCACTTCGTTAAGGTCACATAGGAGGTTGAATCCAATCATAGTAGCCTCTTGTCTCATGTTTACCCCGGTTGACTAGTTACTTGCATAGATGTGGGAGGAGGGTGTTATAATAGATGCTCCCATACTTGGTGGGGAACCTACCAAGATCCCCAAAGTCTTGACTTGGACATGTTATCTTTTATGCAAATGGTCCTAGATTTGGTAGGGAACCTGGCAGACATCCAAAATCTTGACTTGGGTAGGTGTTTCACTTTGCAAATGCTCGTAGTCTTGGTCGAGAACCTTGCAAGCATCTAACGTCTTGAATTGGGTAGGATCTCCATTTTGCAAACGCTCTTAGACATGGTCAGGAACCTGGTGGGCCTTCAATATCTCGACTTGGGTGGGTGCTCCACTATGCAGTACCTCACTTCACAACCAAACTATGTTATAGTTTTGGTACAAAAAAATTAAAAAAAAAATTACTTTAACCCAATAAGCCTTGTACCATGACCAAAAGTATAATTTCAGAGTATTTTTCCTCCTTTGGCACTTGTTCTCTAATGTTTTCAGACTTTATCTTGTTTAAGTTTATATAGAGAACATGTACATGTTTCCTTTTGTTTTAACATGAATTAAATATGTGGGGACTCTTAAAATATCATTATTGGTCAACACTTTGAAATGCATGAAACCAAGCATATTATGGCCAAGCACTCTTTGAAGTTTCACAATCTATACATAATGTTCATTTGTATGTAGATGGTATAAGTATAGGTAGGTTGGACAATCACACAAATATGTCATAAAACCATGTTATGATTTTGATCATCCTTATAACACTTGTGTAGGTAGGGCCCCACCTACCATTGACTTGGTTTAAATTTTTAGTTTAGTTTAAAAAATATATTTTCTTATTATAAGAGAGACTTTTTTAAGGAATCACATTGTATTGCAAAAATTTTCATAGAAGTATGTCAACATTGCCGACTACATAACGTGGTTTTCTTGAGGCAAACCAAAAATCAGAATTTTTGGTTGAACCAAGTGATTTTTTCACTAAGAGTAAGTAGGAAACAAGTTTCCTTTAGGGAGGGGAGCATGTGGCACATAAGAAAAATCTAAGATGTTCTAGTGCAAGAAAAAGACAAGGTTTAATAGGGACTTATTGTCAACAATTTGTTGTTGTTGCTACAACACCTTCCAAAATTTTGGCCTTCACCCATATTTCGAAGCCTACATTGGTCTTTCATATTTTTCCTTGCAAACATTAGGACTTATCATATATGTTTTCACTAAGTGTTTTGGTCCCATTTGCAAGAAAATCAAATTGTCGTCTTTTCGCATGTTAAGTGTCGCACGATGCACCTAAGCTTTTTTGGTGGTTTCAAGGGGTTATCTTTGTGTAAATGAGTTTATATTACCATGTAAACATTCGTCGCACTCATTTCCAAAATTTTAAGCATTGTCACACAAGTGTCGTCACAGTTATCGTAAAGTATATCTTTGGTGTTGCACTTGTCGTAAGTTATAACAAAAGTTGTCGCACTAAGGGAAGTGTGTTTTTCATGTGTTCTGGGTTATCTATGGTGTGCCTTCAAGTGTTATAAGTGTGTGATCACAGTCAAGTATTACCATTATTCAAATTAGCTTCATCGATCCCACACTTAGCCCAATTCGGAAAACTTCCCGACCAAGAAACTTAGCCTCATCCAACCCTTCTGAAATGTGCATTGCGCAGTCTCAACCCTCAAGCAACAACCCTGCATCTTGACATTACGTAATGCACAATTCCTGCCTCCCAGGACTATGCATTACATAGTCTTAGTGTTCAAGCTTGTCCACAGAGCTCCAAAACTGTGCAATCTTTCCGTCCAGCCAGGCCTGAATTGTGCATTGCGCATTCTTAGTCCTCAAGCCCAGCCCTTGAGCTCCCGAACTACGTAATTTTGTAGTCACTTGGCTTCCTTGTACTCCTAGCACTGTGCAGTGGGAAACTTCAGTCATCAAGCCCTCATCTTATCATCTTGATCTCCCCAACTGTGAAATCATCATGCCGAGTCCAACCTAAACTATGTATTGCGTAGTTTAAATTCTCAAGCTTGACCCCTCAATACCTGAGCTATGAAATTGGACAGTTATTGAACCTTTCCCTCATCCTGGTACCTATTTCTAGCTCAATCAATGAATCAACATGTAACATCTTAGGCTAGGTGTTTATCGGACTGATGTCGTCTTGTAATGAGTGAATTGCAGTTGTGGGTACTCTATCATACCATGACAGGATGATGAATAAGGATATGGAGAAGGGGGAACATGCTAGAAGACACCTTTGTAGCTAAATATGCAAGTTGATCAATCTATAGAAAGCAAATGGATGCCAGTTTGCGACTACATATCAAGATCGGATATCATTGAAGACCCCCTATCTTTAAGCCATATGGAGGTGGACAAAAGAACATTCTCAAGAAGAAACATAGCAAGAAGCAACAAGAATGAATTGACATTACCATGTCATCATGCAGTCAATGTCATCAGTGTCATGTCATGTCATTTCATGAGTCATCATATGCCACATCATTTTATGGGTTATGTAAATACCTATTTTAAAATGTATTCTAAATTGGAATTCCAAAGGACATGTACGAAATTAAAGAGTCATGTAAAGTTGAAAAGTCATAGGAAGTCAAACAGTCATGAGGGTAGTCAAAGATTCACAAGGGAGGCAAAGCATCACCCCATTGGTTATATATACACCTTCATTGTATGAGCAAGGGACTTTTCACCTTGGCTCCTCCTACAAGGCATCAAAGAGACAAGCCAATTATTTTGAGGAGTAAGTGGTGGCTCCAATGCTCCACTATTGGAGCTAGTAGTGTTTGATGTATACATGTGTCTTGGGAATTTTACTTAATATATGAATCTTGATGGCCAACACATTCTTCGTGCATGGATTATGAATATTTGTATGACTATTCTATGAATGTTTATTATTCATGTTTGTTTTCTCCTGTACTAAAGTAGTTGAACTATTTCAGTTATTTAAGTGCTTACCATATTGAGAATGTGTTGTAATGGTTACAATGATCATCACATCTTTGTGGACTATTATGCTAGATGTTAGATGGATCTTTTCATTTCATGTGTGTCTCTACTAGGGTGATACTATGTCCTCTCTCTTAGAGGCTCACTTTCTTTTCTCCCTCCACAGTAGAAAAACCTTGTCACACCTACAACTGAATACTCACCAGGCACACTTTCTTTTCGAAGGCACACATTCATTCCTCTCTCTTGTTGATAGTTAGAGCCAAGGAAAATCTTTAATAAAACGGTAACTGAGTTGTGTTCCAGATGGGGCCCCTATCCAAAACGGTGTGAGGTCTAATTGGGACCACATATCAGGGAGACCCCTTGAATGTTGGCAAGTCCAAGAGTGTCAACACTATCTCTGTGTATAAACAAAGGCTATTGTGTTTCCTATGTTGATGATGTTGTTGATCACAATTTAAAAATGTTAGCACAAAAAAAATTCAAATAAATATAGCTTCCAATAAATTATATTAGAGAAGGGTTTTTCTCTTTCATTATAATTTTTTTGTTGTACATCAGTTGTGCCAAAAGGAAGCATGAGCCAAAGAAAAAACTTACAATGTAAGGAAAGGAAAAAAATAAAAAGATTCAAACACTAGATTAAACAAGTAGTTTAAAACCAAACAGTGATTAAGTAAAAAATAGAATGGAAACTTAAGCTAAAAAAGAAAAGCAGTGATTAGAAAGAAAGGAACAATAGAAAAAAGGAAAAGGCATATGCAAAAAAAGAAAAGAAGCAACATATTCTCAAATTTAATTGGGATGAAACTTCATGTAAAGGAAGAATTCTTGAGCCTTATATGCAAGATTCATGGCTTGGAGAATGATAGTATAGAAATGATGATTGTCTTACCCATGAACAAATGTATAGAGTGACGATGAAGACTTAACAAGAAGCCAAAAATTCCATTCGCCATCTCACATAACATGCCAACCAACCAAAGTAGGCTTGCATACCATGCTTGGGACATAAAAATATTAATTCGCGTCATGATCAAGGCTCCCAACAAGAAATATATCAATGTGATTTTGAAGACTCTTTAAGAAGGAAACCACAGATGCATTAGATGTTTCAAATTTGAACTCTTCATGTTCAACTGACAAAGAATCTCTAAGCTCAAGGGTAATACTTCTTTATCAAGTTCATTAAAGAATTTCTCATCATATATATAAACAAAGAACTTCCCATAGTAAAAACTCGATTGTTTGTCATTATAATTATCATGGATAACATGATTTACAAGTAGCAGAGCTCAAAATCCATTTGAGGATGAATATTATGGAATGCATATGCATGAGATGCCAAAGAGAAATCATAATCCTGAGGTTCACTTTGATTATCCTTGAATGTGAAAGTTATTAGATCAGGGAAAAAAAGGTTATCACTAAGTGCCACAATGTGATTGTGATCATCATTTTGTCCGTGCCCTTGATCACAGGTGATGAAAGAGTCATAGTCAATCTTAAAATGAGAGGACACAATGGATGAATCAAGTAGAGAATGACTCAAAATTTGATGTTCAAGATGGCACATGTGGCCTTATTCAGTATGTGTCTAGAAAAGGGTATCATTAAAAGGGAATACATGGAATAAATCTTCATGCTTAGAGATAATGAGGGTAGATTGATAGGCTAAATATTCCTTACAAAAGTCTGAAGACGAGGAATCACGAGCTATGTGATTATTCTTTTCAATGGTCAAGAAAAGATGAGGATTTGTTTGAGATTAAAACTTAGATTTTAAGAATAGTTCACAAGTAATTTTCTCATGATTTCCATCGAAAAAATCACATCAAATATCCTCAAGTAAAAACTCAAATTGATTGAGTAGAGGAGGAAAGTCAATAACAAATTTTATAAAACATTTTCTCCAACAATGCTTGGATTAGGTGTTATACACTTATACAAATCTCTAGATTTACCTTAAATGGAATTGGGAAATAAATAAGAAGAGGTCACTACATCATAAATGTAACAACCCCTGGTTGATTTCCTATTTAAATAAAAATAATAAAAAAGGTCATGGGACACGTATTCCAAGTTTAATGTCAGGTAAAACATAGTGATGGGGATCACTGGTGATTAATTAATGGCTATGGAAATTGGTAAATATATTGGCAAAGGAAAAGTGGAAATAATTGGCATTTTATTTATGAAATAATGGAAAATAGGAGAAAAGGGAGATTCATAGATTTGCATGATTAAATTGAAGAAAAAATAGAGGAAAATGAAGAAAATAAAGGTCGTAATGATGAAAAGGCTTCTAAGGATCAATTCACAACTTTGGTCAGTGTGTGAACATTTTTTCAGTTTTAGCTTGGGTCTCTCTTTTATCCTCTCTCTCATACTCTTGCACACTTAGAGTTTCCTTGGAGCACTTAGGCATACATTGGATTTGGAGAAAGAAGGCAAAGGAAAGCAAGAAAGCAAAAGACAATAAGTGGATTAGAAACTACAGCTAGATTTCTTTGTAGGTAACATGTTGCATGTGTGATTTCCTTGTTGATATATGGATGCATGGTATATGCAGGTGATTATTGAGTTATTTTCTGTAATTGACGTGGAGGATTGCCTGGATTGATAGTGGTTTTCCTAGCCTTTCCATTTTCTGGATTGATAGTGGTTTTCCTAGCCTTACTATTTCTTGGATAGCCATGGTGTTGTGGGTTTTTCCACTTGATTTTTTTCCAATTGGTTCTTGTAATTCCTTGTGGTTGTGGGTTGGAACAAACGCTCTGGAAGCCCTGGAACAAATTGGGTTGAATTGCTAGTCCTAGAGCCTAGGTTGGAAAAACGCTATGGAGCCCTTGGTGGGTTTAGTTACTAGTCCTGGAGCCAGGTTGGACAAATTATCTTGAGCCCTAGAAGACTATGGGTTGAGTTACTAGTTCTTGGATCCCTACATAGCTTGGGTAGAGCTCGATTTGGTTGGTGTTAGTGATGTCCAACAGTGAGGTGGAATCATTGGTTGAGGGTTGAGGTGGTTTGGCCTCTTGAATCCTTGGTTTGGTTTTGTTTGGTTTATTCCATGAGATCCCACATTCACGCTTGGAATATGGCATAGGGGTGATTGGATGAAAGAGAGATTTGGTTCAACCCAATCTATGGTCGTGTGGTATGTGGAAGTCCCTGACTTGGTTGGCATTTTCCTATGTTAATAAGAGCAATTATTTTATGGTGATTCATGTATATTTATTGGCAATGTGTTGTTTATATTATGGCTAAGATTCCATGGTTTATATGTTGGTTATTTTCTAGTTATATGTTGTTCATGTGATGTGTATCTTTAATGGCTCATGTCATGGTTGTTTAGCTATTGATCGATTTATGAATGTATGGAATAATAAGTGTTATTGTAGCTATGTGGAGAGGGAATAGGGCCTTCTTGGTGATTCTCAGATAAATCTCAAACCTTTGTGATCAGATATGCATTCATGACCTATAGCTTACATTTTTCCATATGTTTGATGAAATGTCTGTTATGTTCTAGGAAGTCTAAGCCAAATTTTGCCTTCAAATTTGTATCTTTGGTATCATTTTCATGTCATTATTGATTCTAAAAAGTTACAGAAAGTTTTTGGCAGTGGTATGGAGGCTAACATGGAATCTAGGCTAAGATATCGGGACCACAAGCTCCTAACTAAAAAAATTGGGTTGCAACCGCATGGATGTAGACTTGTGGATGTAATTGGAGGCTTCTAACCACATGGAGGCCCTATTATGGGTGTGATTGAGGACCTAGGGTAGAGAAGGAGGGGTCCAGCTCAATTTTGGCCACCTGGGATGGTTTCTCAATCTTTGAGTGCCTAGATCCATAACATAATAATCAAAAGGATAGATGGCCTATGGTATTATGATTTTCTTACCTCATCTCCCTTTCTCTATCTTTTATTAATAAGAAACAAAATTACAATATAAAAAAGTTGAATCTAAAAAATATCTAACATCTCACATCTAACAATCTCACATCTCACATCTCACATATCACATCTCACATCTAAGGTCTAAAATCTAACATCTCACATCTAACGCCCACACATATACCCTATATTGGGTTGTAGAGCACCTCTTGGCGCAAAGAGGGAAGAGGGAAGTGATAAATAATAATAAAAATTCCAAGGATTTGGAATGGGTTTATTTTTTTCTTATATCCACTTAATTATGAGTTAAGAGTAGTCATCTTTAGGATATAAAATGTGGAGTAGTTTTCTCTAGAATATAAAAGGTAGTATTAGGGGATATATAATGTAATATAAAGAAGTGGATTTTAGATTAAAAAAATTGTAGCTAGAGGAATTGGAAATTGGTCTAGTCTCGTACTTGTGTGTAGTCTTGTGCTTGCACATGACATGTAGATGATTCCAACCATTACCAATGTAACCTCTAATTAAACCACATTAGCACAACGTGTGGCCCACCGGTAAACTCAATAGAACATAATACTTCCCTTTCACGACCATCACCGAGGAGCTACAGATTTTAGATAGTTAAATAAATTATTAATAGTTGTTTATAGGATAATATTTTATATTTTGGAAAAGGGTTATATTAAAACATTTAATAAGATTATGTTTTGGGAAGAGGGTAAGGGAATTTTTAATTTATATATCTCATCCATATCGGGTTTGTAATTTTATTTTGTTTTAGTTTTTAATGTAATAGAATTGCAACAAAATCATGAAAACATAGATAAAATGTTTGTATAAGAAAATATTTGATCCCCAAACCAATTAGCATACAAGGATCAAAAAAATATATTAGAATCACCCCTCATAGGCTTTCAAAAATTGATTGTCCCGGAACGTGTAAAGAAAGCATAAAGAGTGCCATCCATAGAAGCTATGAAGAAAAAGGAAAAAAACTTGAGGTTGGATGCTCAAAAAAAATTAAGATGTTGTTAGTCCGTGTAATATTGATGACAAAACTCATAGGCCTTTCCATCTCCCTACTTTATAATACTCCACAAGCCATGTTCCAGATTGAGGCCTTACTTGGAGAGATTATGTGTTGTCTTGTTCTTTTCTCTATAGATATGGTGGCATGTAAAGAGAGAAAAAGAGTGAATAATTCATGTGATTTCCTCCAAAATAGGCATAAGAATGATGTTTTTGCAAGCTTGAGTTTTATTCAAAAAAATTATAGTAACCATGGAGTCCCCAAAGATTTGAATTTGAGTGCATCTCTTTTCTAAAGAAAACAGTAATAATTTTTTGTGTGCTAATAAATCTGCCTGGTTGTTGGTTCCTCTCCCTAAGACATTTTTTTCTTGATAGCGATGATCTTCCAAGGGAAATAGGATGAAACCACCTCCGCTTTATTGTCCCATGTTGATTGAGGCTCCGTCGAAATAAGCCCATGGCCTAGATTTATCAACCAAATCTAATTTGTGCACTCTAGGAGGGGTGAGGTCTTCTCCTAGGGAAAGTGACTTAAAATGGCTAGCGCTTGAGCTGCAATATGATTAGGGTCAATGTCTTGTCCTAAAAAATAGCTTTGTTCTTTTCCAACCATATCCCCAATAAATAATTAGAGGGAAGTATTTTATGGGTTGGAAACAAGGATTTGAGCACCATGCCTTCCAGACTTCTTCCAAATCTAGACCTTCCCATAAAACGAAGTGACCAAGGGTATTCTTGCATGTTTCCCAACTGCTGATCAAAATGGAAGAGATGAATAGGTGTGGAATATTTTCATCATTTTTTTACACAAATAACACCAGCTTGGTCCACTTATGAACCATTTTTACAATGTATCCCATGTTGGAATTTTTTCTCGCCATTACCAAAATTATTAGTTTTTGGAAATTTTGTTTTTTTTTGTTTGTCAAGTTGTTTGTGATCCTCCAGCCTTGAACTATGGCTTGAGGAGCCGCGACCCAGGGGCATCTAATCCGTCAAATTCACCCGAGGATCGCACTCGGCCTGGGCCACACCATCCCTTAGCTAATTGGATTTTTTATCATGTCTCCTTCCCCTAGCATAGGGCACAACCACCCCCCGTGAGGTTTGATCCTGGGTCACCTTGCTGACGAGGCCCATCCTCAACCAGTCGTGCTAGTGAAACTTGACTTCGAAATTTCGTTATTTTTTATTTAGATGATGATCTAATTTTCAATTAGACAAGAGAAGAGAATCTTAATCATTTGAGGAAAAATTTTGGAGAGATTGAAACATGAGAATCTACTCATAACTTTTAAAAAATGTTCATTTATGAAAGAAGAGTTTTTATGTTTGTAATATCCCAAGAAGACTTGAAGATGGATTCCATTAACATGAGAGTAATTGTAAAATGACATACTTCAAAGAGTACATTTGAAAAAAGAAGTTTTCATGTTTTGGCTAATTTTTATAGAGAATTTATTTGAAATTCAATAGTATTTGTTCACCATTAACTACATGTAGGGGAAAATGAGAATATTAGAAGAACGCACATATATTAAGTAGACTTTGATATTAGTGGAACAACAATTAGAACAATGTTTAGTTAAGAGACAAGCGCAGTTGCATACTTTAGTGAGAAGATAAATGAAGAAAAATAGAATAGAAATATTTTGTGTATGATTAAGTGTTTTATGTTATCATACAATTGCTGAATAAATCAAGAAATTATTTGTTGTCCAAAGATTTTGTTCTATATGGTGATCTTAAGCATCGAGATATCAACATTCAATCAAAGTTGAATTGAAGACACATGAAATGGGTAGAATTATCATAGAGATACTTATGTTGAAACATAGGTTTAGAAGAACTAATAAAAATGATGATGCATCAAATAGGAAATCAATGTTGATCAGTATAATAATTGAGATGGTAAGGATGGAACCAGTGAAGATTGTGTATGAAATAGACCCACATTTTGTTGAAGCTTGGAAATATGGTAAAGAACAATGGATTTTTGATCTAGCTCATTTCTTATATTATTTAATTCAGGAGGTAGTCCTATTTCAAAATCAAGAATTATATATTCCTAGAGGTTCAATGAGGATAATTTCATCAAAGAGATACAAAATCTTTGGTGGCTTGGATGTACAATTTGGCATTGATAAAACTCAATCATTGATTGAAGAGTGATATTATTGGCCTAGTATTGCGAAGAAAATGTTAAGAAGGTTAAAGGTAGTTGTAGGGTTTGTCAACATGATAAGAAAAGAACTCATAATATTCATTTATATACCCATTCCCTTACAAAATCACCTTGGGAGAACATCAAAATGGTTTTTTTTTTTTTTTTATGTTGGAACTGCATGAAACCCAATGACATAATGACACTATTTTTTTTATACATATTTTATAAAGTTTCACATTTTATTCCTTGTAAGATGAATAGTAATGGCATGAGCATAATTATTTCACAATTTAAGGAAATGATTCATTTACATGGTTTTCCCGAAGGCATAGCCTTAGACAAACACAACAAATTTATTGATCATTTCTAGAGAAAATTATGGAAGAATGTAGATACAAAATTTTAGTTTAGTTCTACATATTCCTCCACGATATTGGACTAATAGAGCCATTGAAAATAGCATTGGACATTTACTAAAATGTCTTATGGGATAAAAACCAGGACAATGGCTTATAATATTGCTACCAAGTAAATTTGCATATAACAATTTAATTGATAGATATATAGGAAGGAGCCCTTTTCATATTATGAATGGAATATCACTAAGAGGAGTTACACGTTTGACATGTTTTCTTGAAGCAAGCTAAAAATGTGAAGATATGGAGTCATTTGTTGAATGTATGAAATAAGTGCATGGGTTATGGAAAGGTGAGTGAATATTTTTTTATGAAGGAAAGCTTTCCAAGAGGTGACTATAATGAGATAAAGATAAAGAAATAAGGCCATGTAATATATTGGAAAATATATATATAATAATGCATATGTACTTGAACTACCGAAAGGATTAGATATTTCATCAACATTGAATGTTGTAGATTTGTGTAAATTTAATGAAAGTATAGCAAATGAAGGTGATGACTATGTTGTTGATTTCAAAGAATATATTCATAAGCAAGAGAGAATAAACTATAAAGGCATTAGATAAAATAATTGTGTGGAAAATGAGAGATCAAGAAACAAAAGAATATTTAATTAAATAGAAAGATAAGGAGCATGGAAGAAGCCATGTGAATTTCTTAAGTTGAGTTGAAATGGCTTAGCCATGGTGTAAATAAAGGTTGCAATTGTTGGGTATGTGTTATATTATTTCCATGACTAGCTCCATGTGTCGTTATGTTGTGCCAGGGGGGTGGCAATACTTAGGGGTTTGTAGGGGGTCGTAGCCTCCCTACACGAGGTTGAGGGTAGCACCCTGGGAAAAAAAAGATGTGGACCGAAATAATAGTTGGGCAAACCCAAGGATGGGGGTCAAACCCAAAGATGGTGAGCAGACAAACCCAAGGTTTCGTGGATTTTTTTGCACATCGTTTTGGGCTCGATGATTTTTTCCCATGGTATTTTGTAGATCTAGTCAAGGGAACTATGAATATGTTCTAATCCAAGGTTAATGGATTGGGGTTTATGAATGCTTCGACATGTATATAATGTATTGTGGCACTAAAAGGAATAATGAAAAATCATTTTGGTTTTCCCGATTTGGGTTCCAAGAGAAAATCTCTGTGTATATTTTTTATGTTCTCACCATTGTATATTTTTTTCTATTTTTAAGAATTCGTTTCTAGGTAATTTCTGTACAACGTTAAAACCTACATCAATGATCTCATGAACATGATTTTATGTATTTTCTTACCCATATATGTGTGTGCCTTTATATTCTCCATTGTTGAGGAAGGTTGGAAAAATATTGAATAGGCCATCATTTACTATCAATAGGCTAAGATTAAATAGGCCACCAAATTTAAAAAAAAACACACACACGCACACACAGAAATACCATTGGAATGCTTACTCAGAAACAAAAGAAGATCTTGTATGTCGACTTGATGCTCAATGTATACCAAAGATGAAATATTTCATTTAATAACAACCAAAAATGTGTTGTGTGATCCTTGATGGCTCCATTACCACTTTTGGGACCATCATTAATATGCAAGTGCCCAACTAATAGATAGTATTGCTTTTTATAAATAGTAATTTAAATTATTAATATAAGAAAAATAAAGACATTTGAAAACTTATTTTTAATATAATGTTATCTTGATTTAGTAATTACCACCAACCTAATCATCTTAACCCCAAATCTATCAATGCAAGAGGGATCAAATCTCTTGAGGTGAAAACCTCTTTTTTTAATGCAAACCTTGAGGAAAGGTTTGCACCTCAGAGATTTGATCTCTCTTGGCATAGATTCGGGGTTAAGAAGGATCTAGGTTGGTTATATAATATTATATAATATCTATATTTATATATGTGTGTCTCTTTCTTATTTGCTCCTATCTCACCCCCCCAAACATACACACACTCTCTCCATATTTATCTCTCTCTCTTCCTCCCTCTTCCCCTCCCTCTCTATTTCTTCCCCTTCTTTCCCTCTCTCTCTCTACTTCTTTCTCTTTTCCCTCCCGTTCTCCTCTCTCCCTAACCATCTCTCCATCTCTACCTTGTCACTCCCTAGCTCTCTCCACCTTTTTTCCTCTATGTCTTTCTTCATCCCTCCCTCTCTCTCCCCCTCCAACTCCGTCTCTCTCTCCTCTCTCTAAGGTCCTCTCTCTCTCTTCCTTCCTCCAACTCTCTTTCTCTCCCATCTTCCTCCCTCTCTCCTTCTCTCTCTCCCCTCCATCTTCATGTCTCCCTCTCTCTCTCTTCCCCTTCTGTCCCTATATATCCCTTGTCACTCCATCTCTATCTCCACCTCTATCTCTTTGTCTTTATTCTTTACTTCCTCTCTCTCCCTCTCTCCTTCTCTCCCCCCTCTCTCTTCCTTCCTCTCTCTCCCTTTCTCTCCCACTTCCCTCTCTCTCTCCGTCCATCACTCTCTTTCTCTCTCCATCTGTGTC
>APFE030651021.1:0-17817 GCA_000404065.3 Pinus taeda
GGATGGATGAATACCATGGGTAGATGCCACTTACAATACGATGGGTAAATTCCATGGGGGAATGAATACTATGGGTGGATGAATACCATGGGTGGGTGCAATTTTCCATTCAGGTCATTCCTCCCTCCTAAAGAAGAAATGGTCCCCATTGCATGAAGTTCCTCTTGAGAAGCCTTTTGTTGAATATGAAGAGCCACTAAACAGAAGGGTTTCACATGGTTAACTCATAACCATGATGAACACAGATATGAGGATAGAGATACCCTGTAATGCTTGTGACCAACTATGCAACTGATAGTGTGTGGCCTAGGAAATGGACTTCAATAAAGTGTGGGTTTGTGGATGACCCATAATCATGAAAAACGAAGATCCGAGGATATAGATACCTTGTAATGCTTGTGACCCACAACGATACTAATAGTGTGCGGCCTAGAAAATGGACTTCGATGAAGTGTGGGTTTGTGGATGACCCATAACCATGAAAAAAAAATATCCAAGGATAGAGATACCTTGTAATGCTTATGACCAACTGTGATACTAACAGTGTATGGCCTAGCAAATGGACTTCGATGACAAGGATTTTGGGTGGTTGACCCATAACTGTGATGTTGGCTATTGATGAAATAGCAGGTGCCTCCATAGCTTAGGGTGGGAGGGCACATCTCCAAAGAACCCAAGTCGGATGCTGATATTCTGAAATTGATGAATGTGAAGCAAGTGCCTACTAAAGCAAGTTGGGAGGGCACATCTCCAAAGGGAACCCGCTTCAAATGCCGCTCCAGATTTAAAATGGGCATAACTCGATAAATTTAACCCAGAATCTTGATTAAAACCTATTTTTGGAAATATAATGATCATTCTGCATCTTCCCATGTGATTGAAATCCCTACCTGGACACTCTGGAAAATCATATTCGTGCTACAACTGTCTTGTTGTCATAAAAGTTATCAAAAAATAGTTGATTTTAGATCAACGATATCTCCCTCATCCGAACTTTGATTCAACCAATTTGTTTTTTGAAATTGGGAAATTTTTCGGGAGGAGCTCATATCTACAATAATTTTTTTGAAATTCTGCACAATAACTGCAAAAAATGATAGGAAAGTTCTCGTCCACGAATTGTCATTAGAAAAATTTCTGCAACATAGCTTATTTTAAATCAGTGATATCTCCCTCATCTCGACTTTGATTCAGCCGATTTTTTTTTTTTTGAATTTGGGTATTTTTTTCGCAAGGAATCCAGATATGATATTTATTTTTGTAAATGTTGGACCAAAAGTTTCAAATATGATCTGCAAACTCACCACCCAAAAACAATTCCTACAAAAAAAATGAAAAAATAAAAATTCTTCCCGCTTTTCCAAGAAAGTGCTCTGTGGAGTTCATAGCACGTGGCTGAAGTTTGTTGGATGTGTTCAAAAAATTGACTTCTTTCCATCCTCAGACTGATGGCTAGATGGAGGTCATCAATAGGATGATAGTGCACATACTCTACATGTACAACTACAATCATCCTTGAACCTAGGATGAGAGTCTTCCATATGTGTAACACATTTATAATAGAGCTCTCCATAGCTTGATTGGTTGCTTTCCCTTTCAAGTGGGTCTTAGATTTCAACCATTGTGTCTGATTAATGTTGCCATGCCTCATACAAATATGTAGACCAAATCCACACACGTATTTTCTGAGCCTAATAAAGTGATACGCCAACAGGTCCACAACATTCTCGAGAAATCAAAATGCCAAGTACAAGCAATGACATGATCAACATCGGGTGCCACATAAGTTTCAGATGGGCGAAAAAGTTTGGTTTCATTTGTAGAATGAACACCTTACTGGAGCCTATCAGAAACTTAAACCACTCCCATATGGTACTTACACCATTACCAAGGCTATGGGAGAGAATGCATTTGAGCTCAGCATTCCCCCATTCCTTGGCTTGCACCCAGTGTTCAATGTGGTATGCCTTCTACCATACTTCCCACCATTACTGGACACATCAGAGATTGCAGAAAAGCTCACATATACAGAGTTAAATCTAGAGTGCATGGAACAAGCCACAACTGATCTGGATCTTGGGGTGAGGCCCCCAAGATCTGAAAAATTCAAATTTTCCATAATAAAATAGGAGAACACAAAATAAAAAAACTAAAAAGAAACTTTTTTATTAAAACATATAATAATTGTAAAGGCTACATTGCAGTGGACCTTTTTTCCTTTTACAAAATGTAACTTGTTACTTATATCCTTTTTTTGTCACAATACCACAGGTAAATTCCATGAGTGGGTAAATACCACTAGTGAATGAATACCATGGGTGGATGAATACCATGGGTGGATGCCACTTACAATCCCATGGGTAAATTCCATGGGTGAATGAATACTATGGGTGGATGAATACCATGGGTGGATGCCATTTTCCATTCAGATCATACTCTAGTTGAAAGTTCCTTCCAGGGGTCTTTTATTGAAGTTGAGTAGGTATGGGAAAAGTTAGGAAGGTCCAGTTTTATGCCTTATTTTTTTAGGGGTTTCTCAAATGCAGGTGGGCCAGCATTTGGCATCTCACAAAGGGCAAGATAGGATTTTAGCAGGGATTTTCAAGTTGATCTAGTAAGGGAAGAGGTCGAATGGTCTGGTTTTGAGCCTTAGTTTTCTAAGGGTATCTCACCTAATTTTGAGTAAGGTGGGATAGGGTATGGAAACTCTTAGAGGGTGGAAGAGACTTTTAGTGGGGGTTTCCTAGTTAAGCTAATAGGGGTTAATTTTGAAGGACTCTCAAGTTGCATAAATTGTGGGAGTGCTTCCATGGAGATCTATGACAGTGCAAGGGGAAGGACCAAGGTGTACACTAAGACATGGTGAACCCCAATAGCTTAATCAAGCCTAGAGGTTATGCTAAGGACTAAAAAAAGTGAAAAATAGTAAATGTACTAGGGTAAAATATGAACTAGAAGATTTGGTTCTTGGAGAAGGAGTACAATTTGGGGATGCTATGGAAACATCTGATAGGGTACTAGTATGTTGTGTTCATGGAAAGGAATTCACTATAGAAAATCTTCGTGTATGTGTAAAGACAGTGTAGGATAAGTATCTCAAAGAGTTTCTAGTGGTCAGAACTCTCAGGAGGGGATGGTTTTCATTAAGATTCAACTTCGTGGAAGATGCAAAGTAGGTTTTATGCAAAACATGGTGCATTGATTCATCACTGGTCTTATTGAAGAAATGGAGTCCTGTATTCAATGCTAGCAAAGAAAATCTGTGGTTTGGCCTGATGGGTGAGGCTCCTAGGTTTTCCCATATAGTTTTGATATCAATATATCTTCAGATTATCAAGGATAAATAGGGATCTTTTGTGGAGGTGGATAGATGCTATGAAGAAAAATAATGGAAATTTCTAGAATTATGGTCAATTTGGATATGCGAGAGGGTTTGATTTAACTTTTAACATTACTTATTGAGGGTTATTCCACAAACAGGTTATGGACTATGAGGGAATTCCATTCAAATGTTGTAGGTGCCACAAAGCGGATCACATTCTAAAGGATTTCTCATTTCCCTACTTTGATATACCCTGGTTAACATTTCCCCCTTCTATAAATAATTGTAATTATTTTAAAATGGCTGAGAAAGGGACACTGATTCCTTTACTTGAGGAAGAGGGTTGCTTGAGGAAATGGTTGTCTTTTAAAACTCAGTACTGGTTGAATGAAGGGATTTATTGTGACAATTACGCATTCAATGTAACTGAAAGAGGAATAACCAGTCCAAGTGTCCTTCAACTCAAATAACAAGCAAAGAAAAGGAAAAACATTAAGAGCAACAAGGGTTGTGTTGTCAAGACGTGATTGTTGTGTGACTTGTATGAAGAACAAGGTAGTTAATTTGTTAGGTGACGAGGATATTTTCATTAAGGAATACATGCCCCATATTTCTCTCACGCGTACACAAGTCATGAAGTATTGGCAACAAATAGGATGTTTAGAGCTATTGTGTGTGGGGGAATGCAAAGCTGAGAGAGAGAGATCAAGTGGTCTTTGGAACTTTATCAAATCCTTGAAAAAGGATCATATGTGAGGAACCTTTTAAGAAAATATTGTTGTGTGAATGGTTTAGACAATATGGCTTACTTGTAAGGCTGAAGAAACCCTAGTTCTTGTGACGACTAAAAGAACCACTAGGAGCTTCCCTGGGATAAAACTCTGGTTCTTGACTCATTGATGAACCACCTAGACAGTGATTTATTTACAATTGAAAATTTCACCACTAATGAACCTTCTTGATAGTGGCCTCTCTTCTTCTAGAAGTGAGCTGGGATTCTTTGTATTTTGAAATGTTGGCATGAATGTTTGTATGGATGAACTGTGAGAGCTGTAATGAGATTAACTGGTGGATGAAGGAAACCATGGCCTTATGACGTCTTGTTTCCATTGTTTTCATTAGTTAAAAGAACCTATAAGCACCCCATCCCAGGCTTGTGAATTTGGCTTAGGGGTGAGAATTGCAAATAAGGCTTCACTACAACTGTATATGGTTGGGTGGAGAGTTGAATTCCTAATCCCAATCGATCACATTTTAATAACATAAATATATTCAAGCCTTTATGCATGTATCTTTATGCATATGATTAATTTGCTGGGTTTAATGCTTATGATGATATTGGTTCATTTTGTTGGTTAATTCTTATGGAATAATTAGGAATGTGAATTCCTGTACAATGTTAAAGATATAAGCAATGAACGAGGAATGGTTCATCCCTAGAGGACTAATATACTCATGATTTCCTATGCTTAATATATTTACTTATCATACATTGGCATCAGGCAATTATTTCACTGAATTTAATGTCCAGGGAGGTCAAATTGGCATGAAAATGTATTGCAAGTGCCCAAAATATAATCTTAGGAATGTTTTATTCATGTATTCATCGAGAGTCTACAAATTGGTTAACAATGGAATGTGTGTTGAGAGATGGGTAGATCTCTGTGATATTATCATTTTGTTGCGTTGTTGAAGGAATGGTTCAACTCTTGTCCTTACTCGAAGCTTGAAACTAATCTAATTAGCTGAGCATGAAGAAGAAATATTTTCTATTGAAATTCTCTCTCCTTTTGTTTTAATGACATGCGCAACTGGCTTGTTCATCTGGTTGGTGTTTATATATTTAAGCTCATGAGAGACATTGCAACTTGTGTATATATATGTGTGTTTTTAAATAACTATACACTCGTTGGTTGGGTCGAAGCTGTTGTAATATTAAGAGGGATAACTCCAATGGCATGCCATATAAAACCTTCAGTGTAATGGCCTTAGCCCTAGATTTAGGTCCAAGTGCCCATAAAAACCACTAATCCAACCTATGTGTGTTTATAGACAATGTGGTAAGTGGGACCGAGCCTTGATACTTTAAAAATGGTTGTTCATGAGAATATTAAAATATTCTTGTAATTTTCTGTTAAGAGCTTTAACAAAGACGAGTTGAAGCATGCGGGTGGAGCAGAAAGGATCCACAATTATTATTATTTTAAGGCCCAACAATAAATCTAGGTTATTGACCATGTGGTCATAACAAATAACCAAGCATGAGGCTAGTGTAATGAAGGGAAAATACTAAATGTGAGAAATCGACAACCAAGAGCGGGGTAGGCATGACTGTGTCCTTTTCGTGTTCACATCCCTAGGTCTGTTTGCAGTAAGTAATTAATATCTAAATGGGAAAGCAACAAGAATAGAAGCAGGTAGGTGGGACTGGGCTTAAGGGGAAGAAAAATCTTGAGATGATGTATGCCGAGAGGTTACATCTCGAAAGCTCACAAGAGGCTGCACAAGAGAAACACCCAGGCTAACAAGGACCAAGATGGCGTGGTGTAGCCTACATCACAACGATGGCTAAGATGACGTGGAGGACATGCATTATCTGGCGGAGGAACTAGTTCCCATGTAAAGCGGGCCTATCATGGTGTTAGGAGGCTTAAGGTGGGCCTACATAGATGGTAATTCTATCACAATAGTTGATAATAATATTTCTATCCCATATTCTATCTCTCAGAGGTAACCATGCACAATGTTCAAGGGACAACAGGTTGACCTAGCACTAGGCTATCGTGGTGTCGCCTATGCTATATACCACCAAAATACAAGGGGGTCTCTCCGATGTGAAGTCCCGATTAAACCTCACACCATTTGGAGTAGGATCCCCATATGGAGTATCGACCTGGCCACCATAACTCAATGGTTTTCCTTAGTTGCAATCAATAACATAAGAGAGTATGCACATAACCTTTGAAAAGTAGGCTTTCACGAGAGGGGAGACAACATTGAGTCTCTAAAAGGAAAGTAATAGTGCTATCCTAAGAGAGGAACATGAGAACAACAAAAGATTCATTAGTTATCTAGTGAAGTAGTTCACATAGACACAACGATCATTAAAGAAAGTACAACACACATCCAACAAGATAAGCACCAAAGCCAATGAAGTAGTTCAATTTCTTTAGTACATGTGAACATATCATATACTGCAAACATCTAAAGAATAATCTTACAACATTCATGATACATGCATAAATGTATTTTAGCCCAATGAGCTTCTAATTATTAAGTGAAAGATCCAAGTACATAGTTACAATGGTGAGACATTAGCTCCAATAGTTGAGCATTAAGTCACTTCGTGCTTCTCCAAATAATGATCTTCTCTCATATGACAAGCTAGATAATCCAAGGCTATGTTTTCAAAGTCTAAGAGGTTTCTTCCTTGAGCACCACCTTTCCCTGTTCAGGTGGTACACCAACCAATTAAGTTCACTCATGAAAAGGAAAGACCAGTTTGGAAGTAATCTATTCTACCCCTACTTTACTCATGGAGGAAGTTGATTGTGATGAGCCTGTGTGAGGGCTAAGAAAAAAAGGCTTGTTGAGAATTTCACAATTGAGATTAGTTTTGGTTGAGGGAGGACACCATTGCTCACTAGGAATGCACAATGTGCTATAAGGAGGGTCTCTTTAGGTTCCAAGATAGTGAGAAAGTGCAAGGGACAAGGTTGATGAGCCTTTTGAGTGAAACGACACAGTGCTCAGGGCTCAAGGAAGAAGGAGACCATGATAGCATAGTTTAGATTCCCAATGGCTATGGGAGGACCTCACTGTGTACTAGAACTAGTTAATTCATTGAGGGGGACAAGTTATAACAAGGCATGGTACAGTGATGGGTTTCATTCAGTAGAGAAGGTAAGATTAGGCATTGTACCTACGCAATGTGTAGTTCTTGAGGGTTAGGCTTCCATGCTAGTGTAATTAAGGGTTGCAGTAGATCAGAGGTGGACTCATTGTCCACTAGAAATGTGAACCAAGCTGAGGGAGGCTCACTATAAGAGAGAGTTGTGTAGTTAGCTAAGGAAAGCAACAAAAAGTCAAGTGACTTTCCTAGGAGGATTCTCACTACATTGTGAAGGAGAGGGAGCCTATGTATTGTGCAGTTTATCATTGAAAGGAGATGGAGAAGTCCTTGCTATCAACTAGAAATTCTCCATGTTCTATACAAGGCATAACTGATTAGAGCTCAGTGAAGTGTGTCAGTACAAGAAACAAGGGTTAGTGACTATGCTTTGAAGGTTCTTGATGCACAATGAAAGGAGCTGACCTGAGAAAATATCTAGTGCTCAAGTTCATAGGAAAAGGTTTCATCAATGAAGCTCATGGATAGGGAGTTCTAATCACTTGGTGAAATATTAAACCCTTCATAACTTGCATTGGGCAAGAGGACCAAGAAGAGATTTATAATGGCTGAGTGTGGGCCGAGTAGAGTGAGAGAAAGAAACCCATTCTAATGAGACTCAAATGAAGATCACACACATGACTTCCATCAATACAAGCTAGGGAAACACACAATATTCAAAATGAATGATCATACCTTGACATGATAGAAAAACAACACTTCTTTCTAAGTGTGATAGTTAAAATGTAGCATTGCGACACTTAGAATACAAGTTGCGACACAAGTATCGATTGGCACCAGAAAGTGCACTAAGCTACAAGAATCTAGCTATCACATATTCTCATGATATATAGGAACATCTATTGTGGAATAGTTCTCTAGAAGTGCCTCTAGTGATGTGCGAAGGTGGGATGCATACATGAAGTCAAAAGTTAAAAGTGACAATTGCAATAGCAAGAAAAAGTGAAAAAGACCCTTACAAAAGTTGAAGAAAATGAAAGTGATGCATGCAAAAGTTAAAGAAAATGAAACTGACACATGCAAAAGTGAAGATAACGTGACAGAAACATTTTTTTAAATGAAAGTAAGAAAAAAGGACATCCACGAAAGTGAAAGCTATAGTTGAGAATACTCATTGGAATAGTAGTACAATTGCAGCCAAAGTGAGAGAGACTTTCAATGGAGAGTGCACACTGATCATCAACATATCTTGCACAGTACACTATTGCATAGTCACTATCAATAGTAATTATGCAAGACTTATGTTAAGGAGTTGTGCAATACCTATCTAAGATTGCGTAAAAATACGTTCATTTGTAAATTATTCGAGGAATGAGCATGTATGAGAAAGTGATTTTGATACTTAGAATATGAGAAGAAGAATAAAAAATCAATTGACCATGAAGGGACCATGGAATGGTAGATCAAAAGATCCTATTTAGGCTCCAAAATTCAAATGTAGGAAAATCTTCAGAGGGTGTTTGATTGAGCGTCAACACTTGGCGACACACTGGTAGAACTCCAGATTCTATATTTAGGTGCTCTACCAAATTCTTGGTTTTCCGGTTCTCAGATAGTATTTTGAACTTTCATGCCCTTTGCATATTGTTGAAAAAAATCGTTGTTTTTGTCCCCACTCTTAAGCTAGAGCATTATTCTCTTGAGATGCCACATCTCCTCCTTGTTTTCCAAAATTTTCCTCTTGCTTGTTTGAAGATGGATCACTCTTTGTTTAGACTTGTTTGAGATGTATCCTCGAAGGGTTGTTTTTTCCTTGATTTGGGCTTTTCTTTCTTGTTTCTTGATTTTTCCAGTATTGTTGACTCATTTGTAGTCTGGGAAATCTATTTGATCTTTTGGGTCAGGTCTGTATTTTTTATTTTTCCCTATTTTTCTGCATCTACGCTTATTTTCTTGTATACAAAAGTGTACACATGCAGTTTCTACCAAAGAAACCCATGTATACACTAGTTTCTTCATAAACAGTCACCTGTACATGTAGATCTGTTATCAAACAATCATGTATATTTGGACAAATTTTTTTTTTCAAATTTTTCCTCCAGTCAAGGATGTAGCCTAGTTTTTTTGCTTCCTTAAGGTCATTTGTAGTCTGGAATGGTCTTGTTTCTTGCTAGTGTCAGTTTAATTGTCTCTTTTTGCAAAAATATTTTTTCGACCTAGGGTTTGAAATTTTTTAAATTTTTGTATTTTAATATTGGGTTTTAGACCTTCTTGGTGAAGTGTCTAACTGTTCTATGCTTCTGAAAGAATGACTTGGTTGTCAACTTTCCTATAATCCAATATTTTTATTACTTCACTTTGCATTCTTGAAGTTGTCTCATTTTCTTTCTTTTTGGTTATTTGGGAAAGGTCTTTGCAATTTTGGTTTAGTGAAGTATTTTGGTTCTCTGAAATCTTTCTATTTTTTTGTTTTTCTTTGGTTTTTGGTTTCTAATTTTTTTAGCTTACCAAAAAATGTGTGAATCTTCATTTGAGGTTGAAATTTTCTTTGCTTGGGAGACCTTTTCTTGGATATTTCTTTCTCCTTGTTTGGTCAAATTTTGGCTTTAGGTATTTGAAAGAACACATTTGTTTGTTTAGAGAATTCCATAGAATCTTGCATTTAGGAATCTCTAGTATGCATTAAGGTAGTTGTCATTGTTGGAACCATAGTTTATTTTGGTAGATGTTGAATGTGTATGTGTGTTTAAAAGAAAAAAAAAAAAAGAGTTTTTGCTTTTATAGATTCCTCGTAGAAGCTTATAGAGATCAATTTTCTTTGAAGAAAAAGATGTTTCAGTTGCATGTAACCTAGTTTTCTATTGGTTTATTTTGCGTCAAAACATCACCAGTTTCACTTCCGCTATCCGTGACATAAATAACAACCAATAAAATCAAGCGCTTAATCTAAAATGAACTAGATTTTCTTTTTTTCATAGATACGTCAATTATTCTAGTGAATTTAGGGCCTTGGAATAGGTGTGTGGGGTGTAAACTCTGCAAGGCCACTCTAAACTAAAACATAGAAGTTGATTAAAGAGTGAAAATCCAATCTCGTTAAACTATCGGGGAAAGATCTTATAACACATGAGTTAAGCACGAGGACGAGTGAAGACAAGGAAAGAGAGACACCCCCTCTCCTACTTGTTGGATCTCGCACCCACGACTGTTCCACCCATCTTCTGAGCACGAACTAGTGACCTTAGTTGCCTATCCTAGGGACAACACATGTGACTACAGGGCGGATGCCTATGATACATGAGATAGATGTTGCATCACTTTCATAGTACTTTTGAAGGGTGCCTTGCGAAGCTTGAGTAATTACTTCGGCAAAGGCTATTGTTTAGAGGTCAACGTAATTATTTCTGATACCTTCATTAGTTGGCTTGGGCCATAATTATCCTAAATTATCTTCAGAAGGTCCTTATCTTCTCTTCCTTGTATTTTGGTACCTGGTCCTAATCACCAAAAAAACTTAGAAGCTACTTATTTGGTTGTATCTTTAGGGAATTTTAGTGATTTCTCTTTGCCCATAGAATGCCATAAGTTTTTATTTTTTGAGTCTTTAAAATTCCTCTTAATATTTAAAAGTGGCTGATGGACAAGTTCGTTGGTCTAGGAGGCTTCATGGGATTTCACCTGCAAGTGTCAAGCCTTCATATAAAAGGTGTAGGAGTAGTTTTCCTGGTGATTTTCAACCAATAGAAGCTAACACATTGGAGATTAATCCTACTTTAGGGGCTCTCATTCCATAGGGTGAACCTAGTTCAGTTCATAATTTGGACATAAACACTCTGGTCCTTGCTAGGGTGCTCTTCCAATTAGGAGACGAGATTGATATTGAGGACATCCTTGAGTCTCCTGTGACTCCTTTGACACATCTTCCTTCTTATCTTCCTTACAACAATCATACATGGGTACCCTGACTCACAGGATAGAAAGCCCTATTCACTCTCCTTTTTTTTTCTGATTGCCAATGCTAGTGGGGTAAGTATGGCTACTAATACTTCTCGTGTGCAGACCCCTCCTTCAATTTCAAGAGGGGGTACTATTGTTATCTCTAATGTTACACCCAATATAGTAGTTGTTGACAAATCCTTTTTAATTTTTTGTTGAGATTTTAATTTTATTAATATTATTGGGTTTTATCCCAATCTCCAACCAAAGTTCACCAATCTACAACCATAGCCCATAGAATACACCAAGGCAGGAGCCCAAGGCCAAGTGGAAGTAACATTATATGTGCACAATGCATTGGAAGGCATTGTGTATGATGGTAAATGTAAAGGGTACATTGTTGCCTCATAGATGTGGGATATTTGTTTTCAAAACAAATATGCATGTAACTAGTGCAATTTTGCAGTCAAGGAAGGTCAAGGTATTAACTGTTCTACAAAAGTTGCTCTATACAACAAGATGGAAGGCAAGATATTTAATACTTGTAATTATTTGATAGAGTGAATTACGGTAGGTTCGGGAGAATATAAAGGATACCAAAATTTGAAATGGTGTTTACCTAATTTGGAGGAGCAAGTTGGAAAATGTATGCTTATTTTAGGAATTGTGAATTTAGTTCAACGAATGAGTAGACAAAATTCAATCTGACATGGTTTAGGATGGTGGGATATAATGGCTTATGTAGATGAAGATATGAATTTGAGCTTTCAAGGTTACTTAACTAAAATTCGTAGACTAGTGCGTCACCTAGTTGGATGTGTAATTATAGAATTAATAAGATCAATTATTTCCCTCAACCCTGCAATTATGGAGGCATTTGGTTCACTTTCACAAAAAAGAGGAGTTGCTGATGTGGCACATGAACAATTGGTTAACATTGAAATGCAAAGGGCTTCTTTATTAGAACTTGAGATATCCTACTATGCAAATGTTGAAGAAATCACTAAATGGAAAGTGTCACCTAAAATGGCTATCGAAAAGTGTAGGGAAACCTTTCTTGGGGAGAAGTAGAGAGCTTGCAAGTCAAGCCTAGCTGGATAAACAGAAGGATGCATGGGACCAGTGAGATTCTCAAGCTTCGACACTTATGAAGAAAAAGACAAGTGCACGTGGTACTTTTCTCGCAACTGAACAACAGTTTGAGTCTCTTATAACTATTGAACACGATGGAGACATGCATCCTATAAGTGGTAAAAGTTTTACTTGCAACATTTGCTAGGCCATTCTCTAAACTGGAACCCTACGATTGAAAGTTTCCTTATTTTGGGCATGAATCCTACTTGAGAAAGAGCTAAGTGGGTCAGACAGAGATTGTCACTTCTACTTTTTCCGTATTTGAGTCAATCTTGAAGGTCACTAATATTTTAAAGGACCATACATTCTTTGTGTGGAAGCTTGGTACTATCAATGCTTATCTTGATTCATGTATCTGTAATGTTTCACCAACTATAGATCATACCTTAGGTTTTAACCAAACGGTTAGCAGTGAAAAGAGAAGCTCTATGCACAACTAATGAATTTGTTGCATTTTTATGAGGAGTTTGAGATAGGTGACCATGTTGGCACTCAACTTAGTGATGATAATGTTTTTCTAGTGAATTTATCTCAACTTCAAGATGTTCATGTTTTGGTTTTAAAGGAGATTCCAAAACTCTGAAATCTAGTATTGACCAATATGGGCTCAATTGAAAAATCATAATGATTTGGTGGATGTTGCTTGGATGAAGAGTTTGAAGCATCATGAGTTGACAAAAATTAGTTAAATTTTGTGTGAGTACCAAAAGAAATCAATGTTTATTATATTCCTTTTCCAGATGACCAAATTTTGATGGGTCTACATATCCAAAGTTTAACAAGACTCAAGGTTTCGCAAAATGGTATTGCAAAACCAACAATACGATTAATGGACGGTCCAGATTTATTGCACCATCCCTACCTCATTTTTCCAAAACCACGAAGGACGGTGGTGAAAAATGGTTTTTGATTTTATAAAACCACTAAGACTTTTAATGATATACACACAACGAATCTGGGACTCACACATAGTTTTCCACTACCACCAAGGTCTCCATACATCTAGCTCATCTCCACATGGCGTTTGACAAAGATCAGACATGCATTGATTTAATATTTTTGTTTTAATTAGAATGCCCGATATATGTTTGTATTGATTTGTTTTTAAAAGGGCCGAAGTTTTATCTTTAACAAGGGGTTATATTTAATATATATGATATTAAATTAATATTTCTTGTAATTTTATTATTTCCAAACACTTCAAAAAAATAATTTTTATAATTGTTTCAAGAATCCGTTTTTGAAACTGATTGAGACAATCGGTTGCAGGGGGAGAAGCAAAAGATCAGAAATGAGTAAAAAGTAGGGGTTTGGAGTGTGAAGCTAATGATGATATGTAATGAAAGCATCGCTCTTAAACTTAAAAATAAATACCAATTTTGCTTCCAATTATTGGGGTAATTGCAAAAATATTTTCTTCTTATGTTTTTATCATTCATTATTGTTTTTATTCCACTAATATGAGTGTAACAATGCAGCAGGTTGATTCAAATCAATTTTATGAATTTTCTTGGAATTAATGGCACTCATATTTTTGGTTTGAATCCCTTAATGGGAACTCCACCATACCAAGCATTCATCCATGTTTCTTGTTCTTTGCATCATTTACTATACAAGGACAAAGGTTGAGATTCTTAAGTGCCTTAGCGATTAAGCCTTGTTTTCTCCATCTGCTTCTAATAATCTAGTGACACCCTAAGCACTGCAACCCTCACTTATCTTGGCCAATCCAGTTGTAAAGATAGGTTTTAGAATTAGATCATTCATTGTTATTCTCATGGTATATTTCTTCGACCCTATATTTTATTATATTTTATAAATCTTGTAGATGTCCTAGGCACTAGTCCCTTTGTAGCCAGGAATTTTCTCCGTCATTACAAAAAAACCAACAATTCGATTAAATTTCTAGTTGGGTTTTGGGTAAAAGTGATCAGAAAAAAGCCTTGAGGAAAAATTCAGTAAATATAATGTTTAGACTATTTCTTTACAACTTCCTTTGGCGTAAGTAGGATACCCTCAACATGGGAAAAGGATTTCCTACGTGAATCCAAATGGTTACAATTATCAAAGATAAGAGGTAAAGTTTTTGGATGGTCCGTGAATAATCAATAGAGGCTTCACTAAATGTCACAATTAAGAAGGAATTGAGGGTCATCAATATATTTTAAGGTAATTTTTTTTGTGTTAGCAATACAACTTAATGAGAATTGAAAATCACTAGATTGGATGAGACCAATAGGCCATAGTTAATGAAATCACATAAAACAGTATCATCAGGCATATGCATGGTGCTTGATGCTCATGTTGCTATAAACCCCTGCCCTTGGGCCTCCTTTCCTCTTCCCGACTAGTTTTCCCCATAACCCTCATGTCCTCTTCATAGCCACATTGGACCATGTTATATTACATTTTGAAATAATATTTACATATATTGAGTAAATCTTGGAAGGTACAACCACATGGTACATAGAAAACCTATTTAGCACAATTAGATTCCTAACCACTCACGAGTTGGGACTTGGCCTTGTGCTATACACTAGGAATTCACATGAAATATTTACATGACTTTCAAATATTTTCATTTATTTAAGATCATATGCTTTGACCCTCATCATAATGACTTATTTACAATTTATACATAATTTAATTAAATAGATTCAAGGGGCCAAAGCTAGAGTATAAGCATTGAGATACTCCTATAATATGATAAACAAGGAGAAAAGAATGACACCTAGAGATATCATCCAAGAATAATAGACATTGGAAAATCCTTATGTATGAGCTACATTACTTGCTCAAGTACCCAATGGGACGCATACCAATACTACTCCTTGCCTTGATAGGAGTTGTAGCTTTCAACATAGAAGAAACTACTATATATGCATTGTTAGGTACCTATACTACTAGTGTAGCCCCGTATTGTTATTAGTGCAACCCCCTTATGGTATTGTTGTGCCCATGTAGTCCCCATGTTGTTATTATTGTGCCCCATAGAAGCCCACTATTGTTATTGTTGTGCCCCTACAATATTATTGTTATGTAGGCTCTGATTATATTGGGACCACATAGACTCCTATATATAGAAAGGAGGTATTGTCATTTGTATCATCCAAGAATTGTTCATTTGTGTAATGTAAAGGAGGTTGCCCCCTTGAAGAGGCTGATTTTGAAGTCGTTGATTTGTCATTTCTATCTTTTTGCGAGTTGGTTTCATAACATGCATCCCTTAATATTCCAATAAAGGAAACATTGTACATCCTTTACAAGGAGAATTAGTATTCCAAGAAGAAACCAAACATATTCATTACATTTTCATTAATGGGATTAGCAATATAAGGATTGAAATTTTGTGTAAGTTGAGAGTCGTCTATGTGAGCCGTTTTCATAAAATATAAATTTCATATTTAGTTTTCACTCTATATTTTTTTCAAATAAATAGGTGAACTACCACCAATCATAGACAAACCATCATAGTTAGATCAATACAAGTAATCATTTGTAGACAACATTCATCAATGTTGTAAACTCACGAACAATCTACTAACAACAAGATAAATTGAGCGTACTATCTTTGCTTCCACCAAGTATTAACAAACATAGATGGAAATGTTCCATATGGCATTAGAAAATGATGAAAACTTGGAGAAGAATATGCCCTTTAGAAATGAACAATTCTAAACATTCTACTTTTTAAACCTTTTATAGTACATCATCGAAATTTGACTAAGTAGTGGTTGGTTAGGTTTTAATTTCCATTGCTTAAATTTCATTTTTGAATTCATTAACAAATTCAATACCTTGAAAAAACATATCACACCTCACTTGTGCAATGTCAACAACTCACATTTGCGAAACCACTAATTCTTTTAAATTTCTAGCCAAATTTTGGGTAAAAGCTATCAAAAAAAGGTAGCTAGGAAAAATTCAAAAAGTATAATGTTTACACTATTGTGTTACGAATGCCATTGGAATAAGTAGGATACCCTCAACATGGGAAAATGAGTGTTTACGTGAATCTAAATGGTTACATTTATCAAATATAGGAGATTATGTTTTTGGATGGTCCATGAATAATCAATAGAGGCACCACTCAATGTCATGATTAAGAAGGAATTGAGGGTCATCGATACATTTTAAGTTTATTTTTTGTAGGTTAGCAATGCAACTAAATGAGAATAAAAAATGATTGGATTGGATGAGATCGATAGGCCACAATGTAGTAAAAAAAAAAAAAACACTATCATCAGGCGTGTGCATGGTGATTAATGCTTATTGTTGTATACCCCTTCCCTTGGGCCTCTTTTCCTCTTCCCCGCTAATGAAACCATAACCCTTTTCATGTTGTCTCCATAGCAATGTTGGACCAAGTTATATTACATTTTGAAATAATATTTACATAGCTTGAGTACATCGTGGTATGCACTACCACATGGTACATAGAAAAACATGTTTCGCTGAATTCGATTCCTAGCCACTCATGGGTTAGGCCTTGGGCTTGAGCTATACACTAGGAATTGACATGAAATATTTATATGAATTACACACAGGTTCATTTATTTAAGCTCATACGGTTTGACTCCCATCATCATAATAACTTATTTACAAATTATACATATTTGAATTGAATAGATCGAAGGGGTCAAAGGTAGACTAATTACATGACATACTCCTATAATATTATCAACAAGGAAAAAAAAACAACTCCTAAATATGATCATCCAAAGAATAATAGACATTGGAAAATCCTAACTTATGAGCTACATTATTTACTCAAGAAATCAAAGGATGCAAAACAATACTACTCCTTGCCTTGATAGGAGTTGTAGCTTTCAACATAGAAGCAACTACTATATATGGATCCCTTAAGGTTCCTATAAATGAAACATTACATCCTTTACAAGGAGAATCATTGGAAGTATTCCAAGAAGAAAGCAAGCATATTCATTACACTTTCATTAATGGGATTAGGAGCATAGGGATTGAAATTTTTGTGTTAATTGAGAGCCATTTGTGTGAGACTTTCTCATAAAATATCAATTGCATATTTAGTTGCCACTATATAATTTTTTTCAAAGATATAGGAAAACTACCACGAATCATAGACAACCCATCATAATGAGATCAATAAAAGGCACAAGAATTTGTAGACAACATTCATCAATATTGTAAACCTTGCAACAATCGACCAACAACAAGGTAAATTGAGCACGCTATCTTTGCTTCCACAAAGTGTTGAAGAACATTAGGAATACAAATCCAAATACACAAGATTGAGGGTTCCTTAAGTCTAGAATAAATGCATTATTGCCAAGAATAAAACAAAAAATATTTAACGAATCAATATACATATTTACAATGCATATAATATTCGAGTGTTTAATAAATGAAATGTCAATTTAGGAATGTACTATTGAGTATCCCACTTGTGTTGGTCCAAAGTATGATGATGACCACCAATTGTAATATTAATGTGTAAAATAACTAGTAATATTGAAATACAAGTTATAGGCCACTATTAAATTGGCAATAAAACTTTGGAAATGATGGTCTAAACTATCATCATACATGAATTAGC
>APFE030651036.1:0-12117 GCA_000404065.3 Pinus taeda
AATAATTGTTGTTTGTATAGAGTGTGGGTAATTGCTGTTGGGGATGGTTTTGTCTGTTGGTGCAGACTAGGCACCCATTCCTCAATTATTATGGCATTAATGTTATATGAGGACCGAACATGGTTTTTCGGGCAGACAGCGAGATTTATAGTTTGTTTTATAATTTCTGAGTTGGATCTTGTCTGGACTCTGAACCACCATGTATCTTCTCAACTATAATCATCTTAAAATTGCAATACAATCCTCTACGAATTGCAGGCTTCCTTGTTCGCCAAAATTAGAGTGGAATTTGCTGTTTTTTTTTTTTTCCAAAACCAAAATCTCAGTTGATTCGACCTCGGGCATGTGATGTATTTACGATATTTCGAATATAGATGCGCATTTAATTTATGATGCTATTGCAAATAATGTATGAACTCTACTTTCCATCCTTCAAATTTTCAATCTTCAATTTGAAGAAAATTTTTGGTCTTTAAAATTTCCATACTCATTTTAGTTTAGACACATAATTCATACATTTAATTAATTCAATTAAAATGCAAAAACACCTCATTCTCCTAGTTGCAATTAAGCTTAATTTATTCAATTTATAAGAATTAATAATAATTTCAAATGAGTAGCCATTATTTTGCTCATACATTTGTGTTGACTATGAATGTATGCTCTAAAACATAATATCCCAAAGTCTAATTGGTGAACGGGGACCAAAGCGATACATTGATTGTAATAATAATAGCACAATATAAGAGATTTAAATGGACCAAACATTGAAAGATTATCAATTTCATTAACATTGTATCCCAAATGAATTATGTATCCCAAACTCTAATTCATGAAGCTAGACCAAAGTGATACATAGATTGATTTAATAATAGGACAATATAAGATATTTAAGGGGAACAAAAATTGAAAGATTATCAATTTCATTGCCAATAAAGTTAAGGGTAAAGTGATTTACAATCAATTGCCTCTCATAATAACTTATTTTAAACATAAAAGTTTAGTTAATGAAATGAACATAGAAGAATAATGAGTAAAAAGAGAATAATAAGATGTAAGTGGAAAAGATTTAACAACAAATTTTTTTTTCAATATGTCAATCATCTTTTTTACCAAATGTAATATGGATTTCAATTTTATAAATCAACAAGTAAGAAAATAATTTTTTTATATCTTTTTAAATTAAACAAAGAAATTTAAAATGCTATATCTTAGAGTAGTATCTTTTTGTTTGTGAAAAAATAAAAAGAAATTTGAAAATAATTTACTATTGTCAATTGAATTGCTTTTTTTTTTTTATGTTTTTCATTATAGAAGTGCGACCTAGATGTGTGCCCTTCTAAATGAAATTAAGACCTGCCCTTCAAATTTGATCACTGAAGCGGAGGGTTCCAATTCCAATCTAAAAACGCACAAAACACATAATTTTACCTGATCCATCCATTGCAGATTTAAGTTATGAGCTGCGCACGTGCTTGCATGCATCTATACAGATATATATATATATTACAATACATTAATGTAACGCTGAAGTAGTGGAAGAAATATTTGATTCCACCCTCTATCACAAGCCTAACCAGCTATAAAATGCAATTGATATCGAAGAAGAACATCACAGGACCACAAATCCCTGCAATTATTCGATCGATCATGGCTGCAAATAAGTTAATGGCCGTTGTTGCTATTGCCATTTGCTTGATGGTCATGGTGAACGCAGTGTCTGCAGCAGGCGGAGCAAAATGCACGAATACATGGTACAAGAGATGCTATGGATATGAATATGATTGCCCTGCTCACTGTCCATATAACTGCCACATGGACTGCAAGACCTGCAAGACTGTTTGTCGTAAGTAATATTATCGATCAATTTTAGTATAGCTACTATATTCTCTGTAATGTTGAATGGGATTATTAATATCGGTGCTGGTGAATGTGGTGCAGCCTGCGATAAGCCTGGAAGTGTGTGCCAGGATCCTCGCTTCATTGGAGGGGATGGCATCATGTTCTATTTCCATGGGAAGAAATACCACGATTTCGGTCTCCAATCTCCGGAAATTTTTGGTAATTTCAAACAAAACTCTCAACAGAAAACAATGCTATGTTTTCACACAACGGAACAAAAAAAATGTTTCAAGAACACAGAGTTTTACCCCACACACAAAAAATTTGTATTCATTAAAAACTGTTGTTACAAAAAAACATCTTCCTCTTACATAGGGATTTCACCAGAAATGCTCTAGCTCCACAAAAAAAAATTACTCTGTCGCTTCTGGAAGAATTACTCTGTCCCAGCTTACAAATTTACACTGTTGTGTAAAAATATCTTACATCCACTGCTGTGTGAAAAACATTTCACTTCTTCTTTTTACTCTTCTTGAAAAGATTTACACTGTTGTGTAAAAATTCTTCATACTCCTATTGCATTCGCACTGCTACGTGCTGGGTATTACATTAGATATTCAACAAACAAAACATGATATATTTACGCTGTTGCACATTACTTTTTCAACAACATGATATATTTACGCAGTTGCACATTCCTTTTTCAACAACAGAAATTACATTCGGGCGCTGCTGCTCTATATTGCAGAGGGATTAACACTACTACCACTCTGTTTCTATACTGTTGCATATTACATGTTTCAGAACAACAAAAACATTTCTTCACGCTGTTGCGTGCTATGCTCAGTATGCATATTTGCCCTTTTTCATTCGCGTTGTGCTGCTCATCGTCAACAAAACAAAAAACAAATGACATTACCTTCATGCTGCTGTGTGTCTTATTAAGTTTTCATCTCTCAACTAAAAACATCCGCGCTCTGTTGCGCTTTACATATTACATGGTCTGCGTATTGGCCTCTTTTTTTGTTCGCACTGCTGTGCTTATTACACATTCAACTTTTTAACCCCAAAAAAAAAAACAAAAACGACATTACATATTACTTTGAGAAAAAAAATACTCGCGTGAATTAAAACTTCACCTACATTTATTGACCCCAGTACATTTCAATTAAATTCTTTAATTACTTCAGCATGGCGGTCAATTAATTTAATCCACCTTGCATAAGCTTCAGTGGTACGAAGGTCAAACAAAAAATATGTGCAGCTGCTCTCTTAATCGTAGATCTGCCCCAAAACAATCAGAATTTTGCTGGCAATATCGTGCGGCCTTATTTGTTGAACGTTAAGCTCTTGTTGAACGTTAAGCTCCGGGGAATGACGATTTTGGAAAGGACTGCTGTGGACACGCATCAACAGGTGAGTGTGATCGGAGCCACTTCGAGGAATACCATTGCTGCATGGAAGGTGGTGCGGGGAAGTCTGCCGGTTTTGCAGTCGCAGTTTACTGGCGGCTTCTGGCAATGTTGCACAACAATTGGAATTAATATTCCAATACTCTCTTTTAATTTAGATTGTTGGGTTTTTTTTTTCTGTAAGAAAAAATCGTAATTTTATTTATATTGATAAAATTACATTTTGTAGATGCTTGAAGTATATGCATATGGTTGTTCCTGTAATAACTATTACAGGTAGCAAAACATAAATAAGAACACAGAGTAGTAAAAGAAACTGTTCCCGTAATGACAGGAATATAACAGAAATAAAAAAAATGTGTCTACAGGCCTATATTTTCCTTCATTTTTTCTTCTCCACTTTACCCCAGACTCCAGTGTTGTCAGTGGGGATAATTATGGCAAGTTGGTTTTTCTCTGTGTGCCCTGGTTGATCCTTATCCGAGTCCGATCCTTCGGAGTTATGTGCTTGTTTGGCACCGCTTATTTCCAGCTGTAATTCTTGCTGCCCTACCATGTTATTTGGGTCTAATTTGGGCCTTTCGGTGTTTTCTTCTTGCATTTTTTCCTGTTTCCTTTGTACGTCTATGGGATCCGTGTTCAGTGTCTCCTCCTCCAGTGGTTTGGTATGCTGCCAACCTTTTGGCTTTTTCTGTTGTTTCTTATTCCCTTTAGGCTCCTTACTAGTCAGTGGACATGCATATTGAAGGTGCCCTGTTTGGAAGCAGCAGCGGCATCTGAAAGTCGTGTTCTCATAGTCAATGTGATGTGATCTGGGAGTCCTTGACTTAGATCTACCTCTACACATATTCTGGCATATGTGAAAATGCCCCGGTTGGCTCTGTCCTCATCTATTTTGAGATATTTTCCTAAGGAATTCCGAATGGTTGTTAAAGCTTTTCGATGCCAGAAATGCAGTGGTAGGTTGTGTCGCCTTACCCAAAATGGCATCGTCGATACTACCATGGTATTGGTGTCGAAGTCCAGGAACCAGGGTATGAGAAAGAGACCAGCATTGCCCCAAAACCAAGGCCCCTGATTAATGATATTCTCTCGTTCCAGCTCTATGCTAAATCTGACTATGAAGAATCCCTTTGGGCATAAATATATTTCACATTTGGATGTCCATGATGTATAAACCCATTGATGTAGTGCATCAGCTTTGGGCCAATAACCGTTAAATCTGCATATAACAGCATTGTGAATTAAGTCTGAGTATAGATCGGTTACCTTCAACAATGATACAGTACGCACAGGTGATTCTGGCTTTTGTTCCATGATGTAGGGTCCTGGGAGCTCTGGTGTGGATGTTGGTCTGTGTTGCATTGGTTCCTTTCCTTTGACTGCATCGCAGAAGGAGCTTGTACTTTTTGAGGTGGTTCCCTTGTATCCACCTTGGAGTCTCAGATTGAGGATGATGGTTGAATCTTTGACAACTCCATAATGCTGGAGAGTGTGTTGGTCCTGCATGTAGAGTCCTGAGAATAAGAGACTTTGGTATGATGCCGGAGTTCCCAGTTTGATCTGGATCTGCTTTTTTAACTCCAAGACTTCCATCCCTTCCCTGATTTGTACACAACAATGTCCGCCTTCTACCGATCTGATAAATATTTGTTTTAGATCTGACGGATCAGCCTTAATCAAGCCCTGATTCCCATGATTGTTCTCCAGATCTGTCGAATCGAAAAAGGGCTTTCTTCCTCCTGTTAGCAGTTTTCCAGGTGCATCTGTTGTGGTTCCAGTGACCTTATCCATACTCCACTTTGCTGTTTTGTTTTCCAAATCTGGCGATTGGGAAGCATATTTGGGTTTTTTTTTTTTTTCCCCTGCATTGAGAGGCTTTCCATCTCCTATCATCCATTTTTTAGATTCAATCGCATTAGTTTCTGAGTGTGCCTCAGCGGGATCATGCCAAATGACAAATGTATCAAGGGATCTGTTTGATTCAAGACTAGAGGTTCGTGGTCATTTCTCCCTATAGCTCTCTGATGTCAGATCTGAGTCGCCCCTCATTCTTCCACCTGGAAATGGGGGAGCAGCATTCTGTATGGCTCCTGCTCGCACGGCCATTTCCGGCTAATCCGCTCCATTCTTACCCTTAAGCGCATTTAAAAGCTCTGAGGCAAGGTAATGTTGCGTTTTCGATTGTGGATCTGGTCTATGGCGGGCTGTATCGTCCTGGCCGTGTCCTGTTACAAAAAGAGAAAACGGTTTACCGTGAAAATAACCCTTAATCAGATAGTGAGAACTCATCCATGACCTATGAGCAGACCAATCAGCATCCGGGGACCGATTTGATGCAGGGGGATTGTGGTCTATTCCGCTGCAATACCAAATCCATGACGGCGTATACGATTCGGTTGATCCAGCGATCGACCTCCAGGGGTTCTCTGCTGTCTTTGCCCCTTCACAGATCTGCAGTGTGACGACAGCACCAAGGAAAACCCTAGCCATCTTCGCTCCTCTCTTCTTTCCCTGTTAATTCCGCTCACTCGTTTGGCACTCGAGAAATGTATTGTATTCTTTTCATAAATGTTTTCGACTACTGGGTTATTAGTCGTACCCAAACATTTCCTCAAAAATTCAAACTGTTACAGGCCCCCCTTAACTATATGCATCGTCTCCTTTTGGCAGAGTCTTCTCAAAAAAGGCTTAGATCGACTGGAGCGCTCAAGGGACTTTCGGACTGTATTCCCTTCCTTCTCCATACTTGTGTAACTTTCTTCTTTTGCATGATTCTAGCTTGTGTAAGAGCCCATGTTAAGTTACAATTACATGCCATATGACCAATGTTATGACACTTGAAGCATTATACATTTTTCATGAATAAGATTTCATGATTTCTTTGTGTAAAATTGTTTCTTGGAGGTTGTCGGAGACTATAACATCTATCTCTATGATATGCTTTACAGTCTTTTGCCATATGACCAAAGTTTGAACAAGAATAACAATAACCAAAAAATGAACTTTGGTACATGGGAAATGGAGGTTTCCTTGATGTACTTCTGAAGCCTTTCTACCTTGAGATCCTTTGATGATAGCCATTGCCTCTTGCCTCTTTGACATCATCTACATTTATTTTTGGAGATGGTTTTCTACTTGGAGCAATATTTCTTCTATTGTAGCCTTGATTTTTCTCCTTACCTTTGCTGGAATTGGGAGCATCACCATTTCTTTTTGGCTTCTTCACATATCTCTTTTGCTTAAAGAATTTTCATTCTTGTTTGAGGGTTCACTTGCATACCCGAGTCCTGATTTATCAGATGAACATCTGTGATAGCTAAGCATGTCATTCAAGGCTTGAGAGCTCTTCAAGATTTTTTTCATCCCTTCAACCTTTTTTCTGAGGAGGACAATCTCTTCTTCCAATCTTTCACACTCATTATTCTTGTTTGCAAGTGGTTCCTCAGTTTCCTCCTTGCTACGGGTAGCTTCAGCTGCTACTATTTTAAGGGAGATGATATCTGACTTCATTTTGAGGATTTCTTCATTCTTTGCCTGACTGCTCTCCATTTTCTTCTCAGCTCCTTGTGCCTGTTTCCTGGCTTCTTGTAATTGAGACTTAAGGGAGGAGACCTCTACCTTGTATTGACCAATCTCTTCTTCAAGTTTGTTCACGCTCTTGTGCCTTTGTTCAAGTTGACTTGACAAGTTATTTTCCTGCTTCTTTGCTTTATTCAATTGATTTGTCATGGATGTGACTTCTTCGTGATGCTTCCTTTTGCTTTGATGAAATTCCTTCTTAAGCTTGGAAAGCTCTTCATCCCTTTCTTGTACTTGAAACTTGATGAGGTCAACTTTTTTCCTTGTTTGATCTTGGTTACCAACTGGAGCTATCTTCTTAAGTGCCTCATTTTCCCTTTTCAAATTGTTAATCTCTTCCATGGCAGTCATAAGTTGAGTGAATAGTTCTTCTACAAAGTTCTTTTCATTCTCTTCATATTCTATGATGGATTCAGGATCTCCTTCTTGATTGATGGTCATGGTCAGTGCTCCTTTTGAGTGAAAGTCATGAAGTTTGTCCCATATATCCTTTGCTGATGAATATTTTCCTAGATTCTTCTTTACAGAATCAGGTAGTCCATTCAATATTGTCTTTGCTACTTTTGCATCGTACTCTTTGGATTCTCTATCCATCCTGCTATCATCAATCATTGATTCCCAAAATTCAATCCCTTGAGACTGTAAGAAAGTCCTCATTTTTGCTTCCCATATATCAAATTTCCCATTGAACCTTGGAGTCTCATCAAACTGATTGTCTTCTACTTTAGTAGTAGAGGGAGACACATCCTTAGGAGGATTGGAGGCTTTCTTCCTTGACCTCGTCATTTGTGTTCTCTGCCCTTATTCTTGCACTCTTAAGTATACTTGAAATACTTGACTGTGTATTTAAAAATCACTGAGTGTCTTCAACAGCAACACAAAAAACTTGAGAAATACCTTGAATCTTTCTTGACTGAGTCCTCACTCTGCTAGAGAAGTTGCTGCAACAAGAAATTCTTCCTTCAACTTCTTTGACACCTTCAAAGAGCCTGGACAAGCTCTGATTCCATGTTGGAAATTTCTGGTAATTTCAAATAAAACTCTAAATAGAGAACAATGCTCTGTTTTCATAGGATCTTAACACAACAAAACAAAAAAAATTGTTTCCAGAACACAGAGTTTTACCCACAGAGGGATTTCACTAGGAATGCTTTAGCTCCACAAAAAAAAAATTACTCTGTCCCTTCTGGAACAATTACTCTGTCCCAGCTTACAAATTTACACTATTGTGTGTAAATATTTCTTATATCCACTACTGTGTGAAAAACAATTCACTTCTTCTTCTTTTTACTCTTCCTGAAAAGATTTACAATGCTGTGTAAAAATTATTCATACTCTTGCATTCGCACTGCTGCGTGCTGCATATTACATTAGATATTCAACAAACAAAACATGATATATTTGCACTACTGCATATTCCTTTTTCAACAACAGAAATTACATTTGGGCGCTGCTGCCCTATATTATAGAGGGATTAACACTACTACCACTCTGTTTCTATGCTGCTACATATTACATGTTTCAGAACAACAAAAACATTTCTTCATGCTGCTGCGTGCTCCCTATGCTCCCTATGCATATTTGCCATTTTTCATTCACGCTCTATTGCGCTACCATTCATGGTCAACAAAACAAAAAACAAATGACATTACCTTCACGCTGCTGCGTGTCTCATTACATTTTCATCTCTCAACTAAAAACATTCACGCTCTGTTGCGCGTTACATATTACATGGTCTGCATATTGCCCTTTTTTTATTCGCACTGTTGTGCGTATTACACATTCAAATTTTTAACAAAAAATAAAAATGACATTACATATTCCTTTGAGAAGAAAAATTACTCCCATGAATTAAAACTTCACCTACATTTACTGACCCCAGTACATTTCAATTAAATTATTTAATTACTTCAGCATGGCGGTCAATTAATTCAGTTTGCCTTGCATACGGTTCAGTCATACGGAGGTCAAACAAAAAATATGTGCAGCTACTCTCTTAACCGTAGATCTGCCCCAAAACAATCGAACGACTGCTGGCAATATCAGGTGGCCTTATTTGCTTAACGTTAAGCTCCGGGGAACAGCGGTTTGGGCAAGGACTGCTGTCAACATGCGTCAATAGGTGAGTGTGATTGGAGCCCCTCCGAGGAATACAACTGTTGCATGAAAGGTGGTGCACGGAAGTCTGTCGGTTTTGCAGTCGCAGTTTACTGGCGGCTTCCGGCAACGCTGCACGGTAGTTGGAATTAATATTCCAACACACATCAACTCTCATTTCATTGGCAAGAGAGGCCAGGGAATGGGTAGAGACTTCACATGGGTGCAGTCCATCGGAGTGCTGCTGGATGATGGTTGACAGCTCTACTTGGGCGCCAAAAAGGTGAGTACGTGGGACAATTCAGTGAACCAACTGAGCACGGCCTTGGATGGCCAACGCATAACTCTTCCTCCGGGTGAGGGGGCTACGTGGGCAACAGCCTCTGGACTTAATGTAACTCGTTCCGATAACGCCAATGCTATGGTGGTTCAAGTGGAGGACAAGGTAAAGATTAGTGCTCGAGTAGTGCCTATTAGTGAGGAGGAGTCTCGAGTCCATAAGTACGAGATCGTTGCTGGGGAGGACTGTTTCGCCCATCTGGAGCTGAGCTTCAATTTCTATTCTCTGAGCCCCAATGTGAACGGTGTGCTTGGACAGACATATGGGGCAAAATACCGAAGCCCTGTGAAGATGGGGGTGGCCATGCCTGTCATGGGAGGGGAATCCAATTATGTGACTTCTAGTCTCTTCGTGGCATACTGCAAAGTTTCCCGCTTCGCCTTGTTTTCTGATGATCAGTATGCCATCAGCAGTGCACTCGACTGCACCAGCGGGCGCGGCGATGGTTGTGGGATCGTCTGTCGCAGGTAGGTGAATGCTTCGAATGTGTTATCCCTTTAGAGCATCAATGACTCATAATCCCGTGTTGAAGCCAATATTGTTGTTCTTATTATGATTGCTACTTCACTCCATCATAGTAACGGAGGAGTAAAGTTATTGGCCCAATGGATAATTGTGTAAGCAAAGATATTATTGTCATTACCAATAAATATGGTCGTAGTATAACTCTTCTCTACTTGTACTCTTTACAAAAAAATGATGTATCATTATATAGGGTTTTACTATGGATGCTCGGCATTTTACTGTCATCGGCATAAAAATCATCTAATGTCCCCTTTACATGATATTCATCCAGTGAGCTAAAGTCCCCTTTACATGATATACATTATCCAGGAAGCTAAAGAAAGGACGCTGTACATATCCCAAACTGAAGCATTTTTTCATAAATAAACAAAAATATAGATACCAAGCATTATAAAGCCTCCAATTAGTCTCTAAGCCATTATTGACTATTTTTTTGTAAGTCAGAGTAGAAACCTTATATTATGATAGCACAAAAAATTATATAGACGTTTGTTGCTCTGTGAGACTGAAAACTAGACCAGCGGAAATATAATATGGCTTTGTTCCAAAACTTGACCGAACTTGCCAAAAGATGTCTTGTCTATAGTAATTCGTAGGCATATCAACAAAATTAACATTTCTATTGCTACTTAGCCATTTGCAAGTTGTTGAAGGCTTGAATGAAAATCTGACTTCCTGATCTACAAACTTATCTATTATTCTATTATTATGCTTTGTCCTACCTAGCCTATTGACCAGAAAAAATAAAAATTAGACACAAAAACATGATCATTTTCCAATGGACATTGATGGGGCCTCCAGCACACCTGATCCTGATGCAGGTGTATTTTTTGCCCCTAGAGTTCCTGCAGTTGTCACTCCTGCTCTCTGTTTTACTGACTACTTGTCATTGGCTTCAATTACCTCTTTGACTTTGTATTTTGTTAATTTGGCCAGATTGTCATGCCCCTTCCCCAAAGTAATATCCAGGTTATGGATATATTTCAAGTAAATTAAAAAAAAATTGTTCATGTCTTCGATCATCTTGCAAACATTCTATGTATGCCACCCGTTGTAGTGCCTCCTCACTCCCTTTAGTCGTTGCTCAATTGCATTCAGTCGTAGATGGTATTCCATCTAACACTTGATCCTTTCTTTCGCTAGTTCCGCCTGCAATTTTCCCACTAAAGTTTTAACATGCCAAGCTATTTCCAAATTCCTTCAATAAATTGTTTGTCTCATTCTGGATTTCCTAGTATCTATTATCCAGTGGACCTCCTCTTCATTTTTATTGTCTGCGGTATTCTATCTAAGACGCCGCACTTCATTTTCCTAAATTGCAATGACCTCTTTGATGCGTTCTAGGATGGATGTGTGGTAATTAAGAGTTGCTTCCTTCACCGCCTCCTCTGTTCTGGTTCTTTTGCCCATCGTGGAGCTTTAAGCTTCCACTCTTGCCCTCCCCCTCGGTCTACCACTCCCATTTCTCCCCATTAATATTCTAGATGACGCAGTTCGTTGATGGATAGTTGTTCTTCTTGTTTTTTACCAACTTGTCACAATTCCTCCCATGGATCGCCCATCCTTGGCATATAAAGGAAAAATCTCGAGCAAGATCACCCACCCCGATTGTTGGGTGCCGTCCCTATTCATTTTTTACAACATTCGTATACCAATGTTATTTCAATTCATTTGTGTGAGAAAGGAATTATCCTCTTGTTCATTCGCCTCTGCATATGCCCTGAGTCGTCCCATTATAGCCTCAGTTCTATTCCAGTACTGCTTCACCCTATATTTTGTCCTTCCCCACTTCTTCACCTGTCCTTTCTTATAAATGCCACCTCTGGGATGACGATTATACGATCCTGGGTTACACTCTTTCCCATCAGCACCTGTCATGTCCTTCATATCTTGTTGACACATACCTCCTCGATCTTCCCTAATGCCCTTTACTTGTCCGTTCATATTAATGACTAAACATTCCTTTCTTTAGGTGGATTACTACCTATCCCCTACCCTTCCCCCCCATATCCACCATGTTGCGCCTCTGACATGGAAAGATTTCTTGCTGCCAGAGCTTGGAAGTCCTTCTTTAGTTGTTCATCGATTTTTTCCTCCCAGGTCATTTTAGTTAGAACCTTGGTTCTCTTGACCCCTTTATTTTCCACTCTATCTGCCAACACATTGGCCAAGCATCTGACTAAGGTAAACTCTATCATTTTTAGCTCCTCCATGTGGTCCTTAATCCTTTTAATTATTTTCCCGAGATGCCAATCCCTCGTGACACCCATTCCTCCACTTGTTGTTTGCTAATTATGGAGCCTAAAAATGGTGGACTTC
>APFE030651040.1:0-18077 GCA_000404065.3 Pinus taeda
TAAATTAAACATTAAAATATTAATATTTGTTTCAAAAGAAATAATCTATTTTTGTTATTTTATATCAAATAATAAAAAAATAAAATCTCTTTAATTTGCAAATAATTTTATTCAAGTGAAACTTACTACTAAAGATTGCATAACCAAACCAAAAATTGTGTATCTCATGAAATGTTGGGTATATTCAGTATATTCAAATAGACTGAGGAAACTTCCATGATTTAATGGAATGTATCACCTCTTTAGGGATTCCAACAACATCATGAATGAGTATATTATTAGGGAATCCAATGAAGAAATGCAAAGAGCAATGAGTCTGAAATCATTAAAATTATTTGGTTATAATTCCTTTGGGAATTAGAGCTATTCTAGTTGAACTTATACTAGCACTTGCATCACATATTACAATGAAAAAGTTGTAAGGCTCATATTTCTTCTTTGTCATGAGTTTCCTCTTCTTTGTTGGACTTTATCCTAGGTCACAAAAATACTATATGAAATTACTTAATAACTATTAATATTACTAATTCAAAATAGAGGGTTTGTGGTTTTTGTTAATTTATGATTGTGATGGTTCCATAATAGTTATGTCTTTTGTTCTATTATAAAGTGTTAGTTTTGTTGGTCTTTTTAGAGAGATATTAAATATAATGTGTTAGTTTTGTTGGGAGTTTTAGACACATCACATATATCTCTTCGCAGATTTGGACAAATGATTGTGCATTTAAAGTGTGAATAAACTTAACTCTGTTAATAATGCCATTGAGTTTTAAAGTGTTAATACACTTAACTTTGTTAATGATGTCATTGAGTTTTATCTATTTTTCTGCAAAATAATTAGAATTTTATTAAGTTAGAAATAAGGAAATGCCTTATACAAATTTTCCAACCATCATAGTGAATATTATTACTAGCTATCTAACAACTATGATAAAATATTATTACTAGCTATCTAACAACCATGATAAAATATTACTACTACCTATCTAACCGCTATGATAAAGCTTTCCAAGATTCATAGCATCTTGATGTACTTTGCATTTCTTAACAACTAAAATTGGTGTAAGTTTTATAAAATGGATTCCTTAAAAGCAAAGTGAGAATGTGTCAAATCCGTCCATGGATTGATCTAGCCAGGTGAGAATGTGTCAAATCTGTCCATGGATTGATCTAGCCTTTAGGACTAGGACTGTTATGTGCCCCATGGTATTTTCGTTATTTATCTAAAATCAACCTCTTCCCATTGATTGGATTGGAAGAGGTTGAGGGATCAATTGAGAGAGGACAACCTACTAACTTCAGGTCATGTGCTCACTGGATGGGAGAGAAGAGGGCGAGACATATTGATTGGGATTAGGATATTTCAAAGTTGTTAATTAAGATATAAATAATAGAGATAAAGAAGCATTGGGGCTATTTCTCCAGGTTGTTGATTCCTGTTGTTGGAGGTCATTAAGATTTGGATTTCTATCGTTGAAATTGTGAGGAGTTTGGATAGATTAAAGGTGAAGTATTTCAGGACCCATATGCGGCATTTCTCCAATCGATAAATTGGTAGCCTTGAATTACAACAATTTGATCTCTGGTTGAAGTGTCAGCTTGGTGAAGCCATTCATCTTTATTTCGTCGGTGTTCCTCCGAAGGAATTGGAATATCCCTTATTTCACTACTAGTGATTCACAACCTCAATATAGGAGGTTGGCAAACTTTTGTGATTGCGGTATTATTATTCATGGGATAGTTGGGAAAATGGCAGATTCGGGCTTCTTGCTAAACACATTATAGGACCCCATGGGAATTGGTGATTGTCATGTTGAAGTAATCCCGAGACCTACTGATAGCCAGGGATTTAGAAGCAGAAGGTGGAGCAAGGGGCTGATGGGACTAAACTTTAGGAACTAATTCTGAGTGCACATACTGCTGAAAGCCAGGGATTTAGAAGCAGAAGGTGGAGCAAGCCGGTGATGGGACTAAACTTTAGGAACTAATTCTAAGTGCACATACTTCTGAAAATATGCCAAAACAATAGAATCTTTATTCCTCTAAGTAGGCAGGCTGCCGCTCTAATGCCAAGACTGTCTCAGAGTATAACAATAGTTGGGAAATTTTGAATCTAAGAGCATGGTCGGGCCCTTCTCCGATACACCTATATGATGGTAGGTTAAGCAACTCTTCTGTTCCAGCTCTTGAAGGTGATTCTTATACATCTTTAAAGTGATTTTCTACAGCTCCAGGTTTCAAATCTCCTACCAAATCAACCCAAAAACCATCTAACATATCAAATAGACCATAGAGCCTAAATACTTAGATATCTCTGCTAATATTTATAGTGCATTTCAGATATATATGAACCAAGCAGATGCCTCCTTACAAGAGATCACTTAGATAAAGCCTAAACCCAAGAGTAGCAAGAACAAAGATTACTTTAATCACCCCACTTGATCCGTTAAGCTAACCCACTTTCTCTTACATTTAAAAAAAAAATATGATAATGTAATAAAATTCTAGAATCTCAATTATGGAGGGAAAATATTCGAAATAAATGAAAACATGATAAAATGAGTTAATATGCTCATTAAATAAGTCCCCATTACATGACCCTAGTCCAATCCAGTTAAAATATCTAACCAAATACAAAGTAGAGGATATATTTCGGGCTAAAGGTGTATTATGTTATAGTTGAAGATATCTAATCAAGGGGTGTTTAATACACATATAAACCATTTCTCTAGTCATAAATTTTATTAATCATGAATTATCAATCCTTGTCAATTGACTAACAGTGAGAAATATTTTGTTTTTGTTATTTCCCAAAAGCAACTGTGAGTAAGATACTTCTCAGAAACAACAATTTTCCTTTCAAAATATCACTGACAATACCTATATAGACAATCAAACTTCTAGTTTTGAATATTATTGGAAACCAACCCATAGTTGTAGTGTTGATTTATAGTGTTGGACACCTAATCCTAAATGGGTTAGTGTGGAAGCCGAATGGACAAAGCAGTCCAAGGGACATTGGGATGTGAAACCCAATGGTCACCATATTGTACTATAAATGTATATCTCCTGTTAATAAAAAAATGCACTCACATGCTTTATCTTTCCTATCTTTCTTGCTGTCCATGTGTGTTTAACATGGTATCAGAGCAGGCGTATTCCTGCCCTCCATAATTAATTTGAGCCATTTGTTTTATGGCCTCTCTCTGCAGTTTATTTCTGCCATAAATTTCATGAATATTTTCTCATGAGTATTTATTCAACTAAATTTTAGCTGCAACCTATTAAAACTGCTACCTGAGCTGCTCCTCCATCTAATTAGCTGCCTGCATGCGCTCTGTCCTGAAAATTTTATGCCTGAAATCCGTTGCTTACTGACATCTCTGACCTCTGCCTCTGTCCTTCCAGCGCTGCTCTGCCTCTGTCTTGACATAACCTGCGCTCTGCTCCATATTCCATTGCCTGCACATTCCATTGCCTGCACAGATATGCTTTGGTGCCTCTGCGTATGTTTTTCATTGTTTAACGCCTTATGCATAACCGTCCAAGCTCATTCCACCATGTTCAAACTGTTCTGGAGCGTTTGACAGCATTATTTTTTCATGTGTTTCTATGAATGTTGCCACTATAACTCCTGTCAGTTCTGCCCTGAAGCCTGCCAGAACTTGAGCATTTTCTCTCTATATGAAGCTGAAATCAATTTAAATTCTGGTTGGTGTACATGCCAAGCTCCAGTGTTGAATTCTCTGCATTGAATACTGAAGCATCTCTGTGAAGTATTGAAGACCGTGCGATGAATGGAGCATGATTCTCTGTGTTGAATAGTTTAACCATTGAATGGAGCATTGAGTCTGTGCATAAATCCTGTATGTGCATTTTGAGAGCTGTGTGGAATACAAAATGTTGAATTTACGCTGGTGACTTGCGACAGCCGAGTTCGTGCTCTCTATATGCATTGGCATTGGTTCATCACTGGTTCATGTTATATTAATGCTGGTTCGTATATATATTGGTAGTTTAGCACTGTTGTCGGTTGTATTAACGTTGTGGTTCAATTGGACGTTTCTTCACAAATTTAACTTGCAGTTTTTTCACCATCCATACTAACACTGCTTTTGAGAGCTCGAAGTAGAAGAGCCAAGTCCACAGTAAATGCAATGCGATCATCATTCTGATTAGAAACCCTGTACTCATCAAAAAGTACCTTTTTGGATTGAGCAATGGCTTGTACACCGTCTGCGTTGAGAACATTATGCAAAAGTAGGACATGATCTCTGATCAGAGACATTGTAACAGATCATAATCTTGGAATTTACACCGAGAGTAGCAGAGAGGACCTCTTGGAAAATCTGGACGCCATTGTCCATATTGCAGCCAACACCCTATTTGATAACATATATGATATTTCTCTAAATGACAACACAAAGGGAGCTGAGAATATTGTCCAATTCGCTAAACGATGCTGTAAACTTCAAATCCTCCTGCACGTCTCCACTGCTTACGTAGTGGGAACTAAAAGTGGAAGAATCATAGAAATTCCTCTAATGTTGGGGGACTCTATAACGGCCGGCAAAGCACTTGATACCATGTCAGACCTCTGCTATTCTAAGCCCATATTTTTCGTATCTTTTTTTTATTCCTTTAGTTCCCATTTCATTATTGTGTGGAGTCCTTCCACTTGACTGATTCCATTTTAAGCATCGATCCTCTAGTTCCAACAATGCAGTTTGAACATCTACTTGAGATTACCTTTCTCGATGCTCTATAGGTTTTTCTAGTCTCTCTACGCCATTCATACCTATCTCTATCATAACATTTGCATACAAATATCTATGAGTTGAAATCTTATATGTATGAACTTTGTGAATTATGTGGAGTCCCATGTGTAGTTAAATCATTGTATTATTCTCTACGATCAATGATTCTCATTGTGGTGAAAATTAACTATGTAACACAAACTAAAATTTGTGTGTGGAGATTTAAGCCTCTCTTCGAACACTCGTATCTCTTCCAACACTCTATGTCCATTTCAGCGCACCCTCTACCCCTAGTTTTTGCTTGTGTTCTGTCAACGACCATTGGAATTCTCCATTGCCCTTTATGTTCTTGTTTCTGGGCATGTAGGAGAAATGAATAATCAAATTTGGTGCACCATTTTCTGAAGTGGAATTTACATTTACATCAGAGGTGGCAATATAGGGATTTAGCGATGACTGGCAGAAGAAGAAAACGAAAGTAAGGAAAATGAAGGTGTGTCGCCCATTTATATGAATGAATGAGAAATGAGTGTTTGTTGTTTACATAATTTCTTAACGATGTTAGCGTTGACGAATGCTACAAATACATATTCTATGAAAAAAAATTTAGCCTTCCAATGGCCTCTCCAGATTCCAGTCCAAATTTCTACTCAGTGCATTTTGTAGAAATGGAGACCAAGAGTTGTTTTTGGACGCTCTTTTCGAAGCCAACATTTCCAATCTTAGAAAATGTGAATGTATTGCATGGTGTAAATCCATCATAGGCAACGAAACAGTCGACTATTGAGCTCAAATTCGAATCACCCTCTAGATCGTGGACTCTGCATTGGCATTCAAGTTGTGCTCATAGGGACAATGAGTGTTTGAGAAACACTGCACACGTTAGAAGTCAAGATTGCATTGAGTTTGGAAATGGCATGAAGATTGTTGAATTGAGCACTAGCACTACCGCTTTTATTTCAGTTCTTTCTCAGCTTACTCTAACAAATGAGACAACAATCATGGTATCTCAAATATTGAAGTGAACTATTGTTTTCTTTGAAGAGAGTGGAAAGATTAGAGAACACTGATTCATACCCCAGTCAAGGCATATGAGCATTCAAGCCGTGTCCATGACAGTGTTATAATTATTGAAGTTTGCAGTGGTTGTCTTTACATATACCATTTTGCATTGGGAATCTACCTTTTGAGTTTCTCTCCAACAGTTTAAGCTCACTATTTTTAGCCAAATTTTTAAGTGGTATATGTTGAAAGTTGGTCTTAGCGGTTGCTCCAAAGCCTACTGTTAAGGCTTGATATTGTTTGTAGAAGAATATATTGCATAATTGCTCACACTCTTTGCCCACTACTAAGAAAATGGCTAATCCTGAAAGAATATTAGAGTTATTGAGAACTCTAATCGTATCCACTGCTGACAATGCTATCATAATCAATAAAGACATTATTGCTGACATTCAAAATGTATACAAAATGCACAACAAAAGATAGAGTTTTTGCAACTTGAATCACAGCTACAGCAAGAAGAGCTACATCAAAATAGACATCATTCTGAACCTGTTTCTGTTCAGAAGATTGAAATAGACTCCCATAAACAACAAGTCAATAATGTTACAGTTCATTCAAGTAAAGTAGCAGTTGTAAATGCAGATGCAGAAACTCAGTCTGCACTTCCCAAGCACATCATCAGAACTTGGGAACAACTTTTCCACAACAAGCACAGAATTGGTCTTGGATATGAAAAGGAATTGTCCTTTCATATTCCAGACTATGCCAAGCCCATTCAGTTTCAGAGTACTGGATTCATTTATGACAGTTCACCTGCTCCTTATGATAGTTCAGCTCCAGCTGTTCCAGACTCTGCCCCTCTTCCACAGCAACAACAACAACAACAGATTGTAAAATGCGAACACTGTGACCGAGTTGGCCATCTGAAAGATCACTGTTTTGATCTTCATCCATGTAAGTATTGTCGTAAAACCAGTCATTCTTCAAACAGATGCTTCAGAAACAAACGTCCTGCAAGAACAAAGATTCATCTAGGATGGATCGCTTCTTGGCAATGGGCATCAACAGCCAAGAAGATATTCCAAACACATGTTAGAACTTGTTCTAGAATATTGAACATTCTTGCAGTTGAGTTTTCTCCATCATCTCACCTTGTATCTAACAGGGGGGGAATGATGGCCATCTACAAGCTTCAAAGCCACATCAAGCGAGCCTGAGCCACAACCTGCCACACCAGTTTCAGAGTTGTAGCCAGAGACAAAGATCCCCGTGAGCATGCCTTCAGTTGGCAATCTGGGACACTTCCTCTAGCAGAAGACTTCAGCTTCTTGCCAGCTTTGGAAGAATTCCGGGAACAAAATTGAGAACACTTCCTCTAGCAGAAGACTTCAGTTTCTTGCCAGTTTTGGAAGAGTTCCAGGAATTGCGTTAAGCATTCCAGAGTTGTTGGTCATCCTTAAACCATCACAGGTTGAATTCCCTTTTCAGGTTGAAGTTTTACCTTTTAATGCGGGTGACCATCCTTTTATGTTGAAGGTTTCCCTCTTTAAAAAAAAATAGGATCATTCCTCTAGCAGAAAACTTAGTTCTTGCCAGTTTATGGAAGAGTTCCGGGAACTGCACTAAGCATTCTAGTGTTGGTGGTCATCCTTAAACCACCGCCCTTTATACCAACATTTCAGAGAGCACATTCAACCTAGTGTTGCCATGCATTCTTGCACATTTTGTATTACATCTCTCTTCTTGGACTCATATATAACCCTTCGGATTAAGGGGGGGAATGTTGGACACCTAATCCTAAATGGGTTAGTGTGGAAGCCGAATGGACAAAGCAGTCCAAGGGACCTTTGGATGTGAAACCCAATGGTCACCATATTGTACTATAAATGTATATCTCCTGTTAATAAAAAAATGCACTCACACGCTTTATCTTTCCTATGTTTCTTGTTGTCCATGTGTGTTTAACATATAGAAACAAACACAAATGAAATGCACATAAATGGAATGGAAAGAGATGTCAATTCATCTCTAACTTCCCATTTTTAATGCATATTTTTACTGCAGCCTCTAATTTACTAAACATTATTATACAAATGCATATGATGATCATGGTGTACACCACCTATTTCCTTTTACTACCTCACCCCAACTAAACTTCTGTTGTGGAAGGAGACCCAACTTCCAATTTACGGTAGTGGAGCTCAAGAAAATCTATGGAAGGCCTAAGATATTGATCTCTTAGTCTAGCCTTTTGTTCCTTTTATCATTCTCACTAAATCCCAAAGCAAAGCCTCCAATACAACTTTTAACATAAATGCTTGACAGGTACAAATACTTAGAATATTCATAAATTGTTAAAACATTATATATCTTACATGTGTATGTGACTTCAAAGAGAGGTTCTCTGCTTTAACATATAAGTACCCTTTAGGCATGATACTAACCCTCTTTGCATTAATGACCCAAAAGCTTCTATCCTAGAATAGACCCACAAGATAGGCCTTTGTAACCACCTGAAGTGCCAAAACTGCATGACTTTTCTTTAACATACAAGTACCCTTTAGGCATGATACTGACCCTCTTTGCATTAATGGCCCAAAAGCTTCTATCCCAGAATAGACCCACAAGATAGGCCTTTTTAACCTCCTAAAGTGCCAAAACTGCATGACTTTGGAATCACAGATCTGTTTAAAATAATATGAAAGAAACTAATTAGTATATCAAGATCTAGTTAACTGTCATGGCCATGGCCATTTCCTTGGCACAAATACACTAGAATCAAGGAAACAAATACAAAAATTAGAGAGCTCTATTTGTATGCCTAATAATTTGATATAGATTCAATCAGATTCATGGTAGGGCCAGTGGATAAATGGAAACTCATGGTTTACATTTTATGATAGGGATTTGTTAATTTGCATGTTTGGAATGGTAAATGGGATGATTCCTAAACAGAAATATGGAAATCAGATAGCACGTAAAATGAACACAAACCATGAGCGGATAAATTTGCGTAGTTTTCAATTTCATTGTAGCTTTTAATGGTTTAAAAAGTTGAGATAACAAAGCAATAAAAAACATCTTGAAGTTGAACATTTTTTATAAAATGTAATTCCTAAAGAGAAATATGTAGATCGCTACAAGATTACAGGTAAAACAAGCAGTAATGGTTAGCGGAGACATTTTCCTAATTTTCAATTTCAGTATGGCTTTTAATGGATAAAAAAATTGAGATAACAAGGAAAGAAAAAACATCTTGAAGTTGAACAAATTTTATAACTATAATTATTTTTTATAATATACACAAGGTAAGAAATTAATTTAAAATATTTAGGTTAATAAGAAGCTTCATAAAAAAAATTTTGAATATCTAAATTTAATGGTATTAATTACAAAAATACTCAATAAAGAGAGACGTCAAGTTTTTGAAATATATTAATATATATTATATATATAATAATATATATATATATATATTATATATATATTATATATATATATATATATATATATATATATATATATTATTAAATAATACATATACATATACATATACATATACATATACATATACATATACATATACATATACATATACATATGATCAAAATTAAGTGAGCATGTAGTTTTGAGTCATCAAAGAAGAATACTTTAGAGAAGACTCTGAATCAATCTGGCAAGAAAAAAACAATTCTCAAGACAAGCAGGGAGAAAGCCCCGACGAGCAACAAAAAAGTGAACTCGACAACCCCTCAACATCAATAAGTTTGAGGATTCAAATAGTGCACAAAATAAATCTTCATTTCATAGCAAAGCAAATGTCCTAGAACAAACTTCTTATCCATCTTTCTTCAAGAGGACGAACACAATAGATCGTGAAGCTAAGACACCAATGTCCCAAGAACCAGAAGAGATGAAGGAGATGCAAGATAAAGGAAGTTGGAAGATTGTAGAGAAGCAAAAGAAAGCTACAACATCAATCTCGCCAAGAAAGATGAGCCAAACAATGAAAAGCTAAGAAAATTATAGGTCCGATAGACCAATTTGGTCCCAGTGGAAGTTAACCACTATCATCATCATCATTTAAGTTTTAATTATATATTAATTACTAAAGGATTTTAGATAAAATTTGAACACAAAAAGATTTAGTTTACAATTTTGAAAATAAGAGATATTTTGAAGATAATATATAGGTGTGGTTATTATCTTGGGTAGTAAACTACAGTTTTAATTTGTTTTATAATCATTTAAATTTGAAAATGAATGGGAAGAAATTAAAAAGCATTGAGGTTACATGAAACATATATATATTTAAAATTTTAAGATATATATTATAAAAAAAAATTCAAAATTGAAATGGTTTCATTCAAATTTTATGGTGTCCTATCATGAACTTAATAACATTGTCACCACACACAAACTAATTTAGACCAAAGTCTAGAAAATGTGAGGAGAGTAGTATTTGCACGAGTTCCCTCAAAATGAGGATAAAATTTATTTGTATGGAGAGGCAAGAGTAAAATCCTTGCCCTCGAAATTCATGCCTTTTGCAAGTGATCAAACTCTGAGAATTGAGTCGATGGAGAAAAAATGTCAAACAAAATATGCCTTCTGTCTCATTTACTCTCACTTGTCTTAAACACTTCATGCGACACTACACAACGAGGGTTTACAATGGGCAGGACCCCTAATTCCTCGAATATGCCAAACATCTTTCTCCAACCTTATAGGCAATAATTTCACTCCCACGACTTCACGTCATTCTAGCATTGCAATTCATCATTAAGTAGCCTCGGTGCCTTGCCTCGAGGGTTGTACTCATTATCATAACACAAATGTATTATAGAGATGGAAGGTAATCTTTGTGATCAAGTTATTTCTATTTTGATTGACCCTGGATCTAACTATAGCTATGTTATTCCTCACTTGGTGCATAAGTGTGGTTTGAAAAAGGAATTGCATGTGACATATTTATTAGAGCAGTTGGCTACAGGTACAAAGAAGCGAGTTCATCATTAGGTAAGAGGTTTTGTATTTGATTTGAATGGTATGTCTACCACAACACATTTGAATGTATTACTATTGTGATCATACATTATGTTGGAAAAATACAATTTGGATTATCCACAATACTATGTTCATTATGTCAACGTTTCAAACCCCAAAGGGGATCCATCATTAGGACAAAAAATGAATGATAAAGTGAGAGAAGAATCTAGTGACCAGAATAGATAAATAAATACCTAATGGATGATAAATTCAAGTAGAAGCTCACTAATTTAAAAAGTAAACCACGTATACTATTCAATTTTTATTATTTTAGTTTTAATTTTTATTTACTTAATTTAATTCTTATTTTAAATAAGCTAATATGAACTAGTAATTAATAGACTAATTAATTCAATTGATCTAACAAATAAATAAATAGATTAAATGTAATAAGTTTATTTGTTTATTTTAGTTTTTTATTTTAATTTAGAAACCTAATTATTTTATTTCAATTTTTATTTCATATACTTTTATTTTAACCTAATATGGATTACTAAATTTTTATATAATTTATATTATATAAAATAAATAATAAGTCTAATTATTTTACTATAATATATAATATATATATATATATATATATATATATATTATATTAACTAATAAATTAAATATAATTAATTAATCCACTAAATACCTAACTAGGAAAGTAATAAATGGTTTGTTTTAGATTTAAATTATTTTATTTGATTATCAGAATCATCCTACCACCCCTGCGGGGTGTTGGGCAGCCGGGGTAGGGCAGATTGGGGGGTGATTCTCGTAAGCACCCCTCCACCCCGTGGGCCGTTGAGTCGCTGGGGTGGGGTGGAGGCTCGGGTGATTCCTAAAATCACCACGCCACCCCCACCGGCCATTGGGTCATTGGGTTGGGGCAGAGGGTGGGGTGATTCCCGGAATCACCTTGCCACCCCTGCGGGCTGTTGGGCTATTGGGGTGGGGCGGAGATCTAGGTGATTCTTGGAATCACCCCGCCAACCTCGCCCACCGTTGGGCCACCGGGGTGGGGAGGAGGGTGCCGTGATTCCCACAATCAACCCACCAATGCCGCAAGCCGTTGGGCCACCAACGTGGGCGGAGAGTGGGGTGATTCTCAGAATCAACCCGTCACCCCTGTGGGCCGTTGGGCCATCGGGGTCGAGCAGAGGGTGGGGTGATTCCCTGGAATCACCCCGCATCCCCTGTGGGTCATTGTGACGACAGGGTGGGTAGCCTCTGCCCACCCCATCGGCCCATTGACCAGTAGGGGTGGCATGGTGATTCTTGGGAATCACCCCACCAGCCCCACCCTCCGCCCCACCCTGGCGACCAAACGACTCAGGTGGATGGGTGATTCCTAGAATCACCCCGTCACCCACGCTGTAAGGCCTTGCAGTCTATGCGACGAGTGGGCGCACCCACCAAACAGACAAGTTGAAGAAATGGATGAGTTGTGGTCAAAATAGGCGAGACACATGGTGAAAGTGATGTGCGAGCAAGTATGTTCACAAACTTATAGCGGGCAAGCTCGCCTCGACTCGTGGGCTGACTTGAGCTAAAGTGCAATGGAGAGGTGCGACCACCCACGAGTTGGGCGGGCCGACTGAACACATAACATAAGTGGAGAGTTTGCTAGGCGGTATAATGTAGGTTAGTCGAGTGGCATTACCCACCAACAAACCATATGTATAGGCGGTGCAGTGGATGGAAAAAAATCAACAAAAAAGCAACGAACAAGCATTCAAGGTGAAGTGCGAGGGAGTTGGGGAGTCGCAACAAGTGCGAAGGGTGAACGTGACTGCGGTAGCCACAGGTCATGAACCCAGACAATGAGTGACTCCACATGAAGACAACATCCAGGATGAATGACGAGTTCGGCAAGGCTGCACGGTGGGTTCCCATGAACGACGAGTTGGTGGATGGGCGGAACAGTGGAACAAAGGCATTCGGTGAGGGAATTCGGTGAAGGCGTTCGAGTGGACTGTTCGGCAAGTCGGGCAGGGCTGCATGATGGGTGCATCGCCAACGAGTTGAACGAGTGAACGTTGGGTGAACGTGTGTGGTGGGCAGTCATGCACGACGAGACGGTTGACATGGTGAACATGCGGACGGGTGACCTGGGTGGGGTGTGTCATACACAACGAAACGAAGGAGTGCTAGTTTGGTGAAATGAAGGTGTGACCCATGTAGAGGGTGCCTGGGTGAGGCAACACGGTTACAACGAGGCACACCCGAGTTGGGAAAATGACATGAGCAAGTTGGAAATTTGGCTAAGTTTAAATTTGGGGTTTCCCAAGATTTAACTTATACTTTATAAAAGTGAAAATTACATATATTGATTCGGGAAAACTTATATTGCAAGGAGTTTCCCCTCCCTTTATACTGTTGTGCATTTTTCTTCTATATAATGTTGTTGATGATGAATGTGTATGGGTTTTCATCTGTATAAAGGAGAAATATAATACTTGGTAATGAAAATAAAACTAAGTGTGAATGTTAGGCGTAGTCCATGAACATAAGTATTGGCGAAAAGAAAGTTTTCGGTGGTGCCGCACCTCGCTATAGTGTGGTTGGAAGATTACCGTGAGTGTAGGTACGTGACACCTGCAGACCTTTGGGCTACCAGAGTTGGCAGCCTCCACCACACCCCATGAGTCCAATGACCTCGCAAACCATTGGGTTGGCAGCCTCGACCGCACCTTCACGGCCCAACAACCCACGAGGGTGGTGGGGTGATTCCTGGAATCACCACACCACCCTTGTGAGCTGTTGGGCTGCTTGGGTGGGGCGGAGGGCTACCAATAGCCCCCGCCCCACCTCGGCGGGCCAATGGCCTGCAGGTGTGACAGGGCAATTCCGAGAATCACCTTGCAACCCTCATGGGCTGTTGGGTGCCGAGGTGGGTTAAAGGGTGGGGTGATTCCCGAAATCACCCCACCACCCCCACGGGTCGTTGGGTCGCTAGTGTAAGGCTTTGCGGTCTATGTGATGGGTGGGTGCACCCATCGAGTGGATGAGCGAAGTGAAATGGATGAGTTGCGGCCAAACGCATGAGACACATGGGTGAAATGAAGTGTGGGCGAGCAAGTTGATCACAAACTTATAGCAGGCAAGCTGGGCTTGACCCGTTGGCTGACTTGAACCAAAGTGCGATGGAGGGGTACGGCCACCCACGAGTTGGGCAGGTCAACCAAACACATAACATATGTGGAGATTCAGCAGGGCGGTATAATATAGGTCGGATGTCGGGTGGGTGGCACGACCCACCACCAAACCATATGTATAGGCAGTGCAGTGGATGGACAAGACATCAATAAAAAGCCTACGAACAAACATTCAATGGGAAGGGTGAGGGAGTTGGGGAGTCACAGTAAGTGCAAAGGGAAAAGGTGACTGTGGTAGCCATATATCATGAACACGCAAGACGGGTGACTCCACATGAAGACAACATTCAAGATGAAATGGCAAGTCAGACAAGGCTGCATGGTGGGTGCGGTTGCACGACAAGTTGGTGGATGGACAGAATGGTGGAATGAAGGCATTCTGTGAGGGTGTTTGGTGAAGGCATTCGGTTGGATGGTTTGGCGAGTTGGGTAGGGTTGCACGATGAGTGCACGGCCAACGAGTTGAATGGGTGGACGTCAGGTGAACATGTGTAGTGGGCAGTTGTGCATGACGAAATGGTTGACATAGGTGAACATGCAGACAGGCGACCTGGATAGGGCGCGCCATGCACGATGGAACGAAGGAGTGCTAGTTTGGTGAAATGGAGGTGTGACTCGTGTGGAGAGCACCCGGGTGAAGCGACACGGTAATGACGAGGCACGCCTGAGTTGGGCAAATGACTTGACGAAGTTGGAAATTTGGCTAAGTTTGAATTTGGGGTTTCCCAAGATTTAATTTATACTTTGAAAAAGTGAAAATTATATATATTGATTTGGGCAGACTCATATTGTAGGGAGTTGCCCCTCCCTTTATACTGTTGTACATTTCTACTTGTATAATGTTGTTGATGATGAATGTTTATGGGTTTTCTTCTATATAAAGGACAAGTATAACACTTGGTAATGAAAATAAAACTAAGTACGAATGTTAAGCATAGTCCATGAACATAAGTATTGGTGAAAAGAAAGTGTTTGGTGATGCTACACCTCGCTATAATGTGGTTGAAGATTACCGCCAGTGTAGGGGCATGAAAAGGTGGTATTAGAGCTCGTTCAAGTTTTGCAAGAAACTTGGTGAAGTGACAGTGGTGTCGAAACTGAATGAGAAAGTGTAGGTGAAAGAAGCTCATGATTGATCAAGAGCTGATTCAGTTTGTAGGGAATTGTTCGCCTCTCTCATAAAACAATAATAAATCCAAAAATAATTTATTATCATAGGTTATAAAATTGAAATAAAATAATTATTAATTTAAGAATTAAAATATAATTATTATTCAAGAATGATTAATTAATTAATGGAGACAATTAGAAATTAGTATATTGTTGTAACAAGATATGACTCTCGAAATGTGTCGTATCTAGGCTCTATTTTAGGAGATTAAGTTAGCTAGTTGGTTTGAATAGATTTAATGTAAATGGACACTTGTTATTTAATAAGTGATCCATAATTAGAGGTAGTTAGGACATGGAGCTTATAAATAGCTCATTGCAAGAGTGTTTGGTAGTTCGGGTTTAAGCTCTTGCAATTCAATTATGTAATTATTTTTTTCTGATTAATAAAATTATGTGTCTGAGGACACTTCTGCCATTATTGTGGTATCAGAGCTAAAGAATCCTCTCTTATGCGATATGAGGATTTGATGAGTGCATCGTATATAATTGTGTATTGTGTATGCAGTAACTAGTATGGATTTGCGCTGAGAAGCGAATAGCTAGTTGGTGCGTTGAGATACACTGCCATTTGTGGCTGGATTATTGATATCCACATTTTGTTTGAAATTTATTGTAAAGTGATGCAGGTTGTGCCTGTCACAGAGATCTGTGTTCAGTGAATTCTGATCGGCATACGGAGATACATTTAGACTTCTGTTGCTTGTCTTGGTGGGCTCTGCCAAACTGTCATGTGAGAACTTCTTGGTGGAGCACTGAATGACGGAATTGGTGGAAGCTTTGCAGCCGCCATTCAAAGCAACCAGTGGCTTCAGCATTCTCCAACTTACCCCTTTTGATTTGGGCGTCTCGGCCGCTGTCCATAGATTTACATTCTCCTTGACAGACTTGGATTTCTTCTTAAAGTTTGCCAATCTCGGCTCCCTTTCCGCAGGCTTTGGGATTTCTTCATTGTAGAAATTGCAGGAGGCAGACCGTCTCAATATGGAATTATCAGCCGCACTGTAATTGCTAGGCCTCTCAACTTGTCTTTGGCGCATGTCTTCATAATCAGTTTCAGCAATCTGTTTCTTTTCTCTTTGCTTCCCATGGGATTTGAAGTCGTAACCTCAGTACCAATCAAGAAAACCTAAGCACCAGGCCGGTTGTGGACCTCGGAGAATCGTATAGCTCAACCTCTGTCATAAGCCGTATACACATGCGTCTTAATCCGTGGCCTCCTATCGTTGCTCATAATAGTTCAGGCGACTTGTACAGCCAGCGCATTGCTATGCAACCAATAAACCTTAGGCTTGGAAAATCCTTTTCTAAATGAAAATCCTTCAGGCCGGCTATATACATAATGTCCTTATTAAATTCTCCGCCATATGTGAAAAGGATTCAGCTCGATTAAATCCTATTTGCAGCTCTCGCGAGCTCTATACCTGTGTGTGAGATTTGGTTTCAATTCATGGTGGGAGCATTGGTGTCGACTGGTGTGAGCTCATGAAGAAAACTGCGTTGAAGAATCAACGTTTGCCAGAAGAAGGTGCCAGCGTTTGCTAGAGAAAATTGTCTACGAACCAACGTTTTCCAAGCAAGTTGCGTTAATATAATTCTCCAAAAAACCATTTTCATAAAGCTATGGTTTTATAATATAAATATTGAAACGTGCCATTCATTTTTTAAAAATGATTTCAATAAAAATTACATGGATAAATGTAAAGTTTATGAACAAAAGAGAGATAGTATGTGGAATACGAGAATGAGTTATTTTTGGGAGAGATAAGGAGTGGAGTGATAAGCTGAAATTCTTTTTGTTCATTTGGAGTGATAAGTTTTTTTTTAGGGAGATGAGTTTTTTAATATAATTTTTTTTTGGAGTGATAAGTGAATGAGAGTTTTAAAGTGTGTTTTGGAGAGATAATGAGTGGATAATATTTTTTTTTTTAATTTTTGTAATGAGGCATGCCGTTTAAAGTGTAACTTTTTTTAGTGCTTTTGGAAGATATAAGGTGTGACTTTAAATTTGTAAAACTTTTTTGGAGTGATAAGTGGTGGATAATTTTGGGAGATATAAGGAGTGAATAGGAAAGAGGAATATTGTATAAGGTTGCTTTAATTTTTGAAATTTTTGAAGTGATAGATTTTTCAAAGGAGAGCTCATTGATATAGGAGGTTGAGTCAGGTTTTTGAACACATTTTCTTCCAAATTTGTGAGTGTCAAATTCTCATTGTTTGAGAATGCTTTCATGGCAATGTTGTAAAATATGAAAGGTTGATGATCTCAATACTCAATAAAGACATATTATTTGTGTTGATGTGTCCTATATCCGCCCGAAATTGAATAAGGGGATCTAAGGTACACTATGTGTGCTTGCTGGCGCATGTGTTTTATGGCTTCATGTTTTTGCCTTTTGATTTGTGTCTAGTTGTGACACATCAATAATTTCATTTAATATCGCATACATAAAGAAAGAACACCACATAGCTGCAACAAATAATCAAAGTTCTCAACATCGGCATTCTACCTCAACAAACAAATTCACTCAAATACAATCAAGTTCATGAATCTACAAATTCCAACATTTCAAAGTAAAGTCTACATCAACATTCTTGTAAACAAATTTAAGAACTTGGTAATCAAACTCAAATTACATTGAATTGTAAGGGTGCATTCTCGGTTGAAACCGACACCCACATTTTGATTTGATCAGAAGTCAAGTGCGTCAATTCTCTTCCACTTAGTCAGATTAAGACAAGTGCATTCTTTGTTTTACGTGAGTCATTAAAATCATTGTAAGCTTTTTTGGGGTGCATTTTAGACAGTGTTTGACACCCTTCCTTTCAAGAAAAATCAACTCAATGCATGAATTTTAACTCTAAATAAAACAAGCAACAAGTTTACATCTCCTGCAAGCGAGCGTGATTATTCATTCAACCAAATTGCATTAATTCAGTGCAAAAATCAACA
>APFE030651044.1:12086-69095 GCA_000404065.3 Pinus taeda
TATTAAATTTTTTATTTTATTTTTTATTTTAACCAAGTTAACATGTTTAACATACATTAAATTACAACATCCATTTTTACCTCTTGATCCACCAAGCCCCGAGAGGGATCAAATATTTTCTCACTCTATGCTAGTTTGCATATCACGATATTGGATCCCTCTCGGGGCTTAGTAGATCCAGAGTAAAGATGGATATTTTTTTCACTCTATGCTAGTTTGCATATCATGATATTTGATCCCTCTCGTGGCTTAGTAGATCCAGAGTAAAGATGGATCTATGTTCATTTAATTCCCCCTTTAAATAGGCTACATTCCACATGAATACCATGGGTCAATACCATGTGCCATTTTTATTTTTATTAATACTAATATTAGGGTTAATAATTTTTTTGCATGGTAATAATAATAATCTAGCCCATGGTATTTGGCCCATAGTATTTTGCCCATAGGTTTCACCTAAATATAACACATTTTTTTAGTGTTGGTAAATATAAGGTGACTTATGGAATAATATATAAAAAAAAAAAATATTATATATATATATATATATATATATCATTACATCTCGTTTATTTATATTTTTGTTAATTTACCATACCTATTTTACAAATATGGTATTTGCCCATACGATTCACTTAAATAAAACCTCTATTTTGAGCCTTCATAAATAGAAAGAGGGTTATGGACTAAATATAAAAAGAGGTTCTATTTATTTACTATACCTCTAGTTTATTTATATTTTTATTTATTTACCATATCTTTTGAGTAAGTATGAAAGGTTGTAACTCCTAATTTCAAGGGCTAAATTTACCTTTTTACCCTCTCCCTTAAAATAAGGTGGGCTAACCTCCATACCTAATTTTTTTATAAAATAAATATGAGGCGATTTTTAAAGGTGTACTATGATACAAAATATTCCCCCACTAAAAATTTTAAACCCCTTAATTTCGCCTAAGGGCGAAAATTCGCCCAAGGGCGAAAATTCGCCCCTAAAATTTTCCATGGAGTGGATGGAGGGTTGTGAAGATCAAGAATGGATGGAAGAATTAGTACCTGATCATTCATCAAGGTGGTTTTATGGTGATGAAGAAACTGAGATTCATGAGAAAGTGGAAGTGGAAAGATTAACAAAGGAATTCATTTCCAAGTGCTACAATGAAATCAAATTGGAAAGACAGTCTTCTCTCACTTATTACCAAGAGATGTTGTCTAGAGGTACTAATTGAGTAATAGTTTCAAAATAAATATTGCAAAAGATACTAATTGAGTACTAGTTTCAAAATAAATATGGCTAGTATGGTGCCATTTGTGTCTCTCTATTGATTTACCGAGGGGCTGATTCAATAGCCCAAACAGGCTGAGTTAGTTTCCCAAGGAATCAATTCTTGGAGCTACATGTGGAGGATTCATTTTGAAAACAAAGATGCAGCTGAAAATTCAATGACAATTGGGCACTTGGATATTTAGATCATGCTTAAGCATGACTGATCATGAAAAACATTAATTTGGCAGCACTATTCATGTGTATATCAAACACATATATGTCATCAATAATCCAAGGTACCTCTTCCTAGATATGATCCAGTAATTTGAAATAGAAGCATGACAGAGATGTGCCCCAGTCCCTTCTTCTAAAGAATATTTTAAATCATGTCAATGTCTAGCATTCCTCTGAGTCCTTTAGTCATTTTCATTAAAGGAATGAAATTTGCAAACTTCATTAAATCTCTTCATTCTCACCTATAGTTTGATCTGCCTACAATGGCATATGTTTGGTTCTTTGATATTCTGCCTTGAATGATTGGTTATATCTACAGTCATGTGTTGCTTTCACCCAACCTATTTAAGTTGAAGAAGCGAACAGGAATCAAAATTAATATCTTATCATTTTCACAATAGTCATGTTGTCAAACAGTCTTTCTATACAATAGCTTTATTTCCATACAACAACAAGTTTCAGGGTTTCATCACTATTACCCCTCAATAGTTGCTCAAATCTGGCACTATACATCTTGTGAAAAATTCCTAATGATAAATCCTCCTGTGAACCTATTCAATATATACATGCGGTGAGGAACCTCAAAAGATCATTCACCGCATCATTAGCTAGCATGATATTCTCATTGTCTTAAATGAATGGTTTGTTGTCTAGCAAGTACCAGTTTTGAATTTTTTTTCCAACTAGCCAAAAACAAAGAAAAGGGGTTGTAGATACAAGGGCAAGGGCAATATGGAAATCTTCCTATGGTGCATTGATGAAGACATCAAATGATTGGGAGAGTTGAAAGGTTCAATCTTTATTACATTTGGTTTGTGTATCAACTGAAAGAAAAATTTAATAATTTCTGTAAAAGTGTGCAAGGACCATATGATCGATCCTCTTACCTTGAGAAGAACTGCTAAGGTGAATTTTCGTGAAAGATTTGCAGAGAGCTTGCAATATTGCCCTCGTGTCCTTCAAGTACTTCACTCATTCCCTGTCCTATTCAAACCAAAAATCCAAAACAAATTATGGATCAATCAGGAATATCAATCGAACGAATCTGCCGATCTCCCTAGACATTCCTGAGAAATCTCCTTGGAAAGTAATATCATGATGTGCTCTGCTCTATTGGCCTTCTTTTGTGAAAAATGGTGGGAAATCTGATGATCAATTAATAGATCTAGTAGCTCTTTAGTAATTGTCAAATGCAAGGAGATGGTAGAGAGAACACTAACCCCAGGAAAATAGATATGTAGTAGGATATTTATGGGACCATGGCATCCTTGATGGGTTGTCTCATTTTCTTGTCGTTGGCAAGAAAGGCAAGGAGACAGTACAGAGCACAATCCCCAAGAGTATAGATCTGTAATCAGATCTTTATGAGACTAGAGCATCCTTAATGGGTTGTCTCCTTTTCTTGTCGTTGGTGACCCCATGGTTTGGCAGTATTGAGCTTATTAAGTTTTATATTTAAGACTATTTTGGAAAGACCCCTTTAGTTATGGAGAGGGAGAGGAGCCTAATTTAGGCTAGGCATTGGGGCCTTTAGACTTTAAATTAATAAAGATCTACGATTAGTTAGTTGATTGTGAGGAATGCACTAAGCGTAGTAACTTGCTTGGCTGGACATGCTTAAACTCCGACTTCCGATTCAACTATTCAGTTTTCAGAACGACAATTACCATCTGCATTTATTACGTTATAAATCGTATACACAACCATTGTCAAATTTCCACGCAGTCTATACTAATTTACCGATTTCAATCCCTTTCCTCTTCGAAAGTTTGAAATCCATGGCTCAGCCTGAACTCAACCATCATGTGTCTATACTTCACATACCAAACATTATAATTCGGAAAATGTGCAAGATTGTCATTTTCCACAATGTCCTAGACCTCGCATAAAAGAATGCTACTGTCCATTTCACAATCGACTCAGCTAGAAAAACTCATAAACTTCAATAATCCACAAAGCTTTGCTTAAGCTCTAGTGGAGGCCGTGCCGATCAAAACTAGATGGGAAAAAAAATTTGAAGTATAACACAGTTCAACATACCCGCGACCACTACCACAATGTGATTTAGATGTTAAAATGACGGAACATGTGAACTAATTCAGGTTGTGAGCATCAATTACAAATCCCTGGAAGCCCCATTGTAAATTTCCTCGCAAACAAGTTTAAACTACCAATGCCCTAAAATCATACACCCTGAATTTGTTTAGTGTAATCAGACGGCAGAAACAATTTCATGGAGGGAAGGAACACAAACCTTTTTCTGCGCATATCACTGGAGATGGTGGATGAACTTCGACCTCAAACTAGAACCTAGCCTTTTACTTTTTTTTACACTTATTTGTTCTCAAACTCTCCCACATGCTCTGCTTTGTTGACCTTCTTTTGCAAAAAAAAATGGGAAAGCAAATTAATAATTGTAATCTTAAACTCTTCCTTTACTTTTTTTTTTACACTTATTTTTTCTCAAACTCCCCCATCCTGTCTCCAAACATATAGAAACCGAAGTAAAATAACAATCTTTTATTTATATGTGGGTTTTATTTTCTTTATATATCTAATAGCATTATTAATTTATATTATTAATTATAAATTTATTTAAAGTGGATATTTATCATATTATTTAAACAATAAATATTTTATGATTTATGGTGTTTTTTAATCATTTTTTTAAAGAAGTTTTTCTAGTTCAAAGACATGTAATAAGCTAATTTGAGTGGTTGAGTGTTGTAGATTATAAGTAGGATGTTGTGGTATTAAGTCCCTTGGATATCATCCTCATACTTTAGATATTATTTTAGGAATGAGGAAAATTATCTGGTGAATTTTGTATACATTTATATAGAAAAAATATATTATTATAAAGAGAACACTCTATTGATATGAATTTATATTTTCTTTATTATACTCTTAAAGGATATTATAAAATAATGGTACCAATGTTTTTTGAGAAAAGATGGAGCTTTGTTGCTTTCGCACTTTTCCCCGACAACAAATAAAGTTTTTGTACTCTCTTTCTTTTTCCCAAGGATTTTCACTGTCTCAGCTGTTAGACACTTGGTCATGTCAACAATTAATTCTATCCCACCACAATTGCAAATGGAATTTGAATTAATTAAATCTCGCCACAGTTTCGAATGGAATTTGAATTAATTCTATCCTGCCATAGTTTCGAATGGAAGTTGATATTTTTGATTATGAGCTCAATCATGTCTAGAGGATGCATTAAACCCCAGGATAAATTTACAGGTTACACTTCATTGTCTTGACACAACATGTCCAACCAAATCACGATCTGTTTCCAAAATGGATGGTGTCCCAAGGTAGATATTTAATCTGAGCATGAGTTGTCCAAGGTTGTTTTCGTTTCGAGAAAAGATAGTAGTGCAAAAGAGCTAAGGTCTCATTCTAGCTTTGAGGTAGTAGTTATCCCCAAGTCTTAACCAAACTCCCTTTCATTTAAGCCTTTTAAGCCTCTTTTGACCCCCCATGGTTCAAGATATTTTCCTAAGCCAAAGTTCTATGTTAGAGCGAAACAAGATAAGTCTTCAATGGTCATTGGTAAGGATATCAAGTTCGTGGACATCCCAAACTTGTTAGAAACTACTTTGGTAGGAAGATTTTATGGTAAGACAATCCAAAAGGAATCTCTCATGGCATGGGTTTTGGAAAATTGGATGTCAGCCATGGGTTATATGTCATTTTTCCATGGATTTGTTCACAATTGGATATTCTTTCAATTTTGGTTGAGGGGGGACTATAATAAGATCAAGGGGGCAGAATGGGATTGGGGGCCATCGGGCCTAGTCTTGGAAACATGGCTGGTGGATTGTGATCTCACTCGCAAACATCTCTTAGTGCAACAAATTTGGGCTATATTGTCAAACCCTCCCCTTGTCTTCTAAATAGAGGAGGCCTTTCACATTATTGGCAAGAAGTTAGGTAGATTTATTTCTCTGGACCCTAATTGGTATGTTTCAATTAATAGGCATTAGGCCTAGATTCTAGTCAAAGTAGATATCAAAGATATTTTATTCTAGGCCATTGTATTGGTTTATGAGGAAAAAGTCTAGACCCATAACATTGAATATTGGAAAACCTCATTTCATTATTTCAATTGTTACAAAGTTGGACATGTTCATACCTAGTGGTTAGAGTTGAAGGCACTTTTCTCCGACAACAAGTAAAGTTTTTCATGTATTCTCTTTCTTTTTCCCAAGGGTTTTCACTGTCTTGGTTGTCAGACAATGGGTCTTATCAACAGTTAATTACGTCCCACCACAATTTCGAATGGAAGTTAATATTGTTAATTATGAGCCAAATCATGTCCACCGGAGGCATTCAAATCCTAGTATGAATTTACAGGTGACACTTCATTGCCTTAACAGATCATCTCCAACCAAATCATGAGATGTTTCCAAGATGGATTGTATTCCAAGGTAGATATTTAATTTGAGCATGAGTTGTCCAAGGTTGTTTTCGGTTTGAGCAAAAGTAGTAGTGCAAAAGAGCTAAGCTCTCATTCTAGCTTTGAGGTAGTAGGTATCCCTAAGTCTCCGCCAAACTCCCTTTCTTTTAAGATTTTTAAGCCTATTTTCATCCCCCATGGTTCCAAATCTTTGTCTAAGCCAAAGCTCTATGTTAGAGTGAAACAAGATAATTTTTCAATGGTCATTGGTAAGGATATCAGGTTTGAGGATATCCCAAACTTGTTAGAAACTACCTTCGTAGGATGATTTTATGGTAAGACAGTGCAAAAGGAATCTCTCACGGCATGGTTTTTGGACAATTGGATGTCAGCCCTAGGTTATATGTCATTTTTCCATGGATTTGTTCACGGTTGGATAGGCTTTCAATTTTGGCTAAGGGTGGACTATAATAAGATGAAGGAGACAGAATTGTCAAGCCTCCCTAAAGGGGTTCAAATTGTAGTGAATAAGCCCAAACATTCAAATTTCCCTAGCACTCTCAAGCCTAAGGTTAGTACTAATGGAAGAATGTTTATCGAAAGGAGGACTAGCTTCAGAACCACAAATCTCAAATGGAGCAAGTTGAAAACCTCACCTTCTTAATGCACAACAAAATACTGAAAAGGGAAAAGGAAAAGGAAAATGAAAGACCCTTCAAAGAGGTTGGGAAAAAATAGGACTTGCTGGAGGCAAGCCTATGATTGCAATAAGGGGTTGGGAAAAAGTAGTTTCAGATAAAGGGATACTTTGGGCTATGCACAACACTATTTTTTCAATGACTTGGTTAGTTTCCCAAATCGCAAAAAAAGTAAGGCTATATATAAGGGCATGATAACTAGGGAGTGCCAAGGTGTGCTAACACATGTGAGACAATTCCAAGACATGTTAGGCATGCTAAGACATACCAAGATGTGTCAGGTTCTAAGGTGTGGCACCAATGCATGTTAGGGAGTGCTAGGGAAACACAAGGGAGAGCTAGTTTCAATTGCATGGAAATGAATGAATGAGAGTGTGTGATAGGGAGCGTTAGTGAGTTCCAAGTGTGTTAAGGAGGATCAACTCCACCAAATTTAAGCACACTAACCCAAGGATAACCCAAGGATCCAGTGACCCAAATTGCAACCGGATACAAAACCCATTTCAAAATACTCAACCCAGATGATTTCTAAGGAAATACATGTGTCAGATAGTGAATTCAGCAAAACCCATTCCAAGAAAAAAAAACAACCCAGTTTAATTCTAAGGAAAATATGCATTGGAGCTATAGACCTGTATTTCTGTCGACCCCTGACATAAACCTTCGCCTAGACTTGGTATTACATGTATCTAAGGGATACAATATGGTAGTGTTGATGAGCCCTGCTATGGATCCTGAAGTTTTGTTTGTCGAAGATTCAAAATCAACCCGCATTTCATATAAATTCCACCAAATAAGATCTCTAATATGTTTTATATATATATGTCTATTGTGGGGGTACAAAATCAGGGATTCAGAACCCAAAGTGCGAATATAGAAAATTGATGATTGATGCTGGAAGTCCAATAATAAGAAGTTGGGTTGCTCGCAACTGAGATTCCAAATCAAAACAAAAAATCTCACTAAGGGATTAGAACAGAGAAAAATCAACGTGTTTAACTAATCCAATATATGGGAGTTTGATGCAAGTGATGACGATGGCTCTTGACTTACCCGGCTATCAGTTACATCGAAGTTCAGATTGCAGCCATTGTTGATGATTTTGATGGTGTCATACACAGTAGCATTGGATGTTTGGTGTCTCAATTAACCAAGCTCCAAAGAAGTTTGATTGGATCCCTGTTTTGGTTTGGATTGAAGTTAGAGTTTTTTTATGAAGCTAATTTTAAAATTGGGCGGGACTGTTTTATGTAACTACATGTAATGGTTCTCAATGCACTAGTCGAGTGGACTTGGAATTGGAATTCAACATTGTTATTAGATTTATTTTAGATTTGGATTAATCAAGTATTCAAGAATTTAGATAGGTTAAATATATTTTTGTTTTTAATAAGGAAAAAAATATTGATTTTCATTAATAAAAAGTAGATATATACTTTGGTATTTCATTGTTAATGTTTTTGAATGCCATATATTAGATTTTAAAATAAAATGGTTAAATTTCTAATTATCTTATTACTCTAAATTATAGTTCTTTTATTTCTAAAAATTGTCTACTATATCAATTTTCACAAAACAAGCTTAAAGTTTTTTATGATGACAAATATAACATATATGTTTCAAACATGGAAAAAACATATCATGATCTATGAAAATTTTCATGGATAGATGACAAATAGACAAGATGAAGGAATAAATTTCAAGGGCATTTCTTTATAAGTTAAAACTCCCTGAGTTTCAAAAGGATTCCTTTGTCGAAAACTAAGTAGAAAATCCTCCTTGGCACACAGTTGCATCCCTTCTTTGATAGGATATCTGCCACTTGATTCTACTCTCTATAGACATTATTAAAGGCTAGTGTTTGAAAGGTATTCATCAAAGATCTTATGCATTACATCCAAAAAGTAAGGGGAGATGGTCCAAATTTTGTCCTCAATTGTACCCAATCTAGGATCATCTTGGAATCTCCAAACACAGGTAAATCTTCAATTGCACACCAGTTAGCACATAGAAGAGCTCCCAAGAGTATGAATAGCTCAACTCTATTATTTGACCCTATGCCACTATACCAACTGAAATGGAAGGTGTTGTCTGGCTTCAAAACCAAATGTGTCCCACTTCCACAAACCCTATTGGTGGATGCTCCTTAAAAAATAAAAATAAAAACAAAAAAAAATAAAAAATAAAAATAAAGTATGGCCATAGCTCCATGAGTTGAAAATGTCTTCTAGGTTGTTCCTCCTTCATTAGCCATATCTCCATAAAATATGCAAATATCTTTAAATAGGCATCTCTAGTATCTGGTTATGTTTGTTCAAAAATATTCTCGTTCCTGCTTCTCTATATGCCCCACAAAATATAGAAAGGCAAGCAACGATATGTCTTGAAACCTTCAAACCATTGAGTGAGACATCTCTAAATGGAAACCATGTTCCAGATTACATGTATTTTAAGTGTTTGAAGAACCCTACTCCATACCAATATTGCAAAAGGACATGTTAGAAATAGATGTTCCATGTCTTCTAAATATTCTTTGCATAAAGAGCATCTTCCAAGATCCTGAAAGCCCCTTTTATGGAAATTATCCCAAGTTACAATATTATTATGGACCACCAGCCATATAAAACATTTTAATTTGAGAGGTATATCCCATCTCCACGTGTTATGAAACCAAAAAGAATTATCATTCAAGCCACGTCCATGAGAAATATGTTTATAAATCTCTTTAACCGAGATCTGCTCATTAGACATAACACCTTCCCATTTTAGCTTTTCTTTCTTCTAAGTGAGTTTTAAACCTGGTAGACTTAATTATGTTGTGAAACGTGCCCATTCCACAAATAGACCCTCTGGAAATCCAAGTTCAAATGCATTAAGCCAATAATTTGTAACAGAAGAAGATCCTCAATCACAAGAGATTTAGTTCATAAATTAGAGCCTTTCCTTATGTAAATGCTCAAGGATGCGAATAGAAAGAGTATGTATTCCCTCCACTCCTTTGATATCATCTAGTCCTATTTCTATCATATTCTCCCTTCCAACCTCCCATCTCAGATTTTGTAGTAGCCAATATTTGTTTCTCATCATGCTTCTCCATATATAAGATGTCACCTTCTTCTTTGGAGCCGCCTCTTTAATCCATTCCTTAAGCTGTCTATTTTTTAGATATTTCTCTTTAATAACCTATTACCAAATACCTTTGCCCTGGAAAGTTTTCCATAATTTCTTGACAATTAAAGCCTTACCAAAACATTATGTGTCCTTTATACCCCACCCTCAATCCTTCTCATGTCTCGCAAGCACCTCTAAATAGACCAAAAGTACCTTATTTATGGATTTATGCCTAGCCCAAAGGCACCTAGCTATAATAGCATCAATTCTTTTGGTATAAAGATACTGAGGGAGGAAAGGTATTAAGGTTTGAGCCCTCTAATTGCAATGAAATCACCTCCTCCCCATTTGTCATGAAATTATTTGAAGATGTCAATTGTTTAGGGTTTTGTCAAAGAGTGCAGGAAGTAGGTTATCATGACTATCTCACAGGTATATTTGACCTCACCTTGAAGGAAGACAAGATCACGATTGCAGGGACTGATTTCATGTTTTCAGTGGATGCCATCTCTCAAGCTACAAGCATACCAAACAAGGGTGAAAACTGGTTCAAAGGAATGAACCTAGGCCTAGAAGAGTACAAACCCTACTTGAAATCACAATACAAAGGAGCTCACTCACATGTTTTCCCATTTGGATACTTGTTGGAGAGATATGCACCATTGATGAAGGTTGTCATGAATTTATTCGCATGTGAGGGTAGATTTTCTAGGCTATATCAATACCTCATAAGACTGTTCATGCACTTTACAACTACCAAGTCTCTAAATTTGTCCAGCCACTTGTATAGGAACCTAACCAAAATTTCTAAAAAGGTGCAATTGAAAGGAAAATTGCATTATCCCAGCCTCTTTCACCATAGCCTGATAAAGGTTATAGTACTCCATCAATTGAAAGAGAAGAACTTGACATGGGACACCTTCATTAAGGCAGCCTTGAAAACACATATAACCACTTCACCAAGCCAGCACCAAACCATGTCAGTACAACCCATGGAGGTGGGGTCATCAAGCAAGCACGATGAGCCTAAATTTTCCAAAACCAAACTGAGCCTATCTATCTAGCCTAAAATCCTTTACATTCCAGTCATCTCTTGAATATGATTTCATAGAGAGAGCCCTCTCTAGTTTGGTAGGGATAGCTACCAAAATAAAATCTTGGTTTGTGGTTACCTCTGTCGATCTCCTCATCAACCTGGGATAATCTCCTCATCAGCCTGGGACAACTAAGGAGTGCCAAGGCATTATAATGAATGTAAGGTTCCCAAGTCATGGAAAAATGTAATGCTAGTTGTTAGGTCATGACTACCAAGGTGTGTTAGGAAATGCTAGGGCATGCTAACATGTGCCAGATAGTACGAAGACATGTCAAACAAGCTAAGATGTGCCAAGTGCTAAGGCATGCCAAGATGTACAAGGGTGTGACAATGCATGCAAGGGACTTTCAAGGAAACAAAAGGAAGGAACAAGTTAAACTACAAGGAAATGAGCACATAATAAGGTTAATAAGTCATCAATTTACCTTTTTCATGAGGGGCATGCTAGGCACACCAACACTAGGTGGAAAGTGCCAAAAGTTAATGCATCCTAAGTGCCAAATCTTCCTCCGTTTCTTCTCATCTAGTTTCCAATAATTGATCTCAAATAACTTTAATATTAAACCATGCCAAAGCATACCAAGTCATCTCAATGCATGCCAAACATGCTAAGACTTGCCAAGTGCCAACACGTGCCAAGTGCCAACACGTGCCAAGTGCCAATGTGCGTCAAGGAGTGTGATGCATGATATGAAGTGGCAGAGCATATCGAAGAGTGGTAAGGTGTGCTAGAGAGTGCCAATGCATGCTGAGGAGTGTTAGGGAGTACTAGGACAACACAAGGGAGCACTAGGTCAAAATGCATTGAAGTGAATGAATATGAGGGTGTGTCAAGGAGTGTCAATGAGTGCTACTTGTCATTCTAAGGAGGAGTGAAAAGGTATGATAAGCACGGGTAAGGCATGCCAAGGAATATCAGGGAATTTCAAGAAGTGCTAGAGTGTGATATGTAGTTCCGAGGTGTGCTAACATGTTCCAAATAGTGCCAAGGCATGGCAGGTGCTAAGACATGCTAGGATGTGCAGGGTGCCAGAGTATGCCAATATGCGTCAAGGAGATTCAAGGCAAAAAAAGGAATAACCAAGCTAAAATTCAAGGAAATGAGCACATAATAGGGTTAATAAGTCATTAATTTACCTTTTCCATGAGGGGGGTGCTAGGCACATCAACACTAGGTGCTAATAGGTGCCAAGTGCTAAGTGTCAATGCATTCTAAGTGCCAAATCTTCCTTCGTTTCTTCTCATCTTGTTTCCAATAATTGATCTCAAATAACTTTAATATTAAACCATGCCAAAGCATACCAAGTCATCTCAACGCATGCCAAACATACTAAGACTTGCCAAGTGCCAATGTGCGTTAGGGAGTGTGATGCATGCTATGAAGTGGCAAAGCATATCGAAGAGTGATAAGGTGTGCTAGAGAGTGACAATGCATGTTGAGCAGTGTTAGGGAGTACTAGGACAACACAAGGGAGCACTAGGTCAAAATCCATGGAAGTGAATGAATATGAGGGTGTGTCGGGGAGTGTCAATGAGGGCTAGCTAGCATGCCAAGGAGGGATTGACAAGGCATGCTAAGCACGGGTAAGGCATGCTAGGGAATATCAAGTAATGTTAAGAAGTGCTAGAGTGTGCTAGGTAGTTCCGGGGTGTGCTAACATGAGCCAAATAGTGCCAAGGCATGCCAAGTGCTAAGACATGCTAGGATGTGCAGGGTGCTAGTGTATGCCAATATGTGTCAAGGAGTTTCAAGGAAACAAAAGGAATAACCAAGCTAAAATGCAAGGAAATGAAAACATAAGAGGGCTAATAATTCAGGACTTTATCTTTTTCAAAAGGGGCATGCTAGGAATGCTAATAATATGTTCCAATACATGCCAAGTGCCAATGTGTGCCAAGTGATAATATTTGTCAATGCAATATTATTCCAAGGTGTTCTAGGGCATGCTAGGGACTATAAGGCATGCCAACACATGATAGGGGAGTGTTATGCTATGCTAGGGCATGCCAACATGTGCTTGGGCGTCCTACTCATGGCAATATGATCTAGGTACAAAGATGTTCCAAGACATGCGAGGTGTCAATGAATGTTAGTGTATTATTCAAAGCATGTTAAGGTGTGCCATGAGTGTTGAGGAGTACTAGGTGTATCTCATTAATAGAATTGACAGATCTTGATTATGTATTAAATAATATAGTTCCTACATACATTAGTGGAACTTTATTTAAAGGAAATTTGCTAGATAATAAACCTAATAGAGATGAATTATGTGTTGACTCATAGGAAAACTATATTCTTATGACTTAAGGAACATGATACACACTAATTACTTATTAACAAATTGACTAACTATTATAACCACTATGACCTTGGACACATAACAAAAAAGACTCCACAACAATGGTCTTAAATCATTATATTTTGACAAAAAATATAGTAACAGGTTCATAGCATTATCAAAAACTCATTGGAATGATCAATGATGACGAACATTTTTTTACCGTTGCCAAAATTAACCAAAAAGAGCATTGGTGAGGGTAAATAAAAAATCGTCACTAGAAGTGTTACGAAAGAAAGAATTAGTGATAGGCCTTTAATGACCCTCACCAAAAGTGTCACCAAAGAGAGAATAAGCGACGGGCCTTTAACGACCCTCACCAAAAGTGTCATTGAAAATGTCTTTGGTGACAAACCTTAAAGGACCATCACTATATACACTTACAACAACAATTTTTTAAAGGCCGTCACCATATGCGACATTAGTGATGGACCTTAAAGGTCTGTCATAGGCATGAAGCATCATCAAAAACTCATTGGAATGATCAATGATGACAAACATTTATTGACCATCACCAAAAGTAACCAAAAATATCATTGGTGATGGTCAATAAAATATTGTCACTAGAAGTGTCACCAAAGAGAGAATTAGTGATGGGCCTTTAAATACACTCACCAAAAGTGTCACCAAAGAGAGAATTAGTGATGGACCTTTAATGATCCTCACCAAAAGTGTCATTGAAAATGGCTTTAGTGACAAACCTTAAAGGACAATCACTATATACACTTAGAACAACATTTTTTTAAAGATCGTCACCATATGCGACATTGGTGACAGACCTTAAAGGTCTGTCATAGGCATGACACTCACCAGTGACTTTTTTTCTTGTAGTGGAACTTAGATTAACAACATGTATAGAGGCATATATTTGAAGGCTAGTTAAAATTTGCAAATTATATGTTGCAAGTTGTATGAAAAGGTGGTAATTCAATCTAACATGTTATGTTATATAGGTGGAGGTTGATATATGTAGCAAGGAGTAGATAATTCTTAATGTCGATGCTTTGGGGAGTGCATAGTGCATTAAATTTGTAATATTATCATTCTCAACCATAATAAATTAGGTTATGCTAGATATTGCTAATATTTACCATTCCCATAGACATTTTAGAGTTGGTATAAGAATTGGAAATTGCCTTACCCTTAGGCTGGAATTTTGGTGAAATTTTTGTGAATACATGTAACTAACAATTGATTCAAGATGAAATAGAAGGAACCAATATAGAGTGAGGTGGAAGTGTACAAAAAAAAGGAGTTTTTAAGCATCATAAGTGAAGGTATGAGTATGTTTTATTGTTGTGAATGTATAAGATAGCCATGGTAATTGTTCATTCATTTTAGCCCTGATGGGTAACTTAATTAATTGAAGCCCCCCTTGCCAATGACCCCTCTATCATGAGGCACGGGTTCAATTTTCCTTATGTCCATAAGTTCCACGCCTCATTAATTGGGTCGATTGGGTGTGAGGCCCCTTTAGGTGAGCCTTCCTAGGGGTGTTGCAATGAAAAACAAATCTTTGTTCATTTTTTTTAGTTCTTGATGGCCATGTTATGACATAAATCACCCTTTTTCTTCCCTCTATTGACATTTTTCAAATAAATCTTGCTCATATAACTCAATTCAAATAAAATAGGACAAGAATGTTATCCCACTCTTGACTAATGAATTCCTTGCTTCTTCCCTGTCACATTTTTGAACATTCACAATGATGATAGAAAACGGTAATGTCATTTTGGTGAGTTGAATATGGTTATATCATGTTGCTTTTGTATCTAAGTTAATTTCATATTGACGGAAACTAATGAAATTAATGATACCTAGGTTCATTCTACATATATTTCCACTAATAAATCCATCATACATGCATAGTAATGATATACAATGGTTTTTCTTTCAATGTGGGCTATGTATGTATATTTGTCTCAGTCACTGGTTAGATTAAAAGAAAAAGAAAGGATATGGGCTTGACTTATGTTTTTCTATGTTGATTTTATACTTAATTGTTGTTAAAAGACTTGTATACATAACATGCATTTTCTCATTTTAAAAAATGGTATTCTTGTGAATGAGTTACCTTTGTTACTTCATACACATCACTTTGTTAAAATTAGCAACTAGGGAAAAACTCCATGTGGGTCACCTTATTTGGGGCAGATGATATTTTTCTTGGATTTCTCTCTCCGATAGGTGTAGGATTGATCTAAATATCATCCAATTCCGACAAGTATATATGGAGATATGAATTTATTTATATTCTTGACAATTTGTCAAGGTCGGCCAGCAAGCAAATTAGCTATTTTTCACCCCCAACTTAATCTCACTTGCAATAAAAGGAGGAGACCTCATGGCTTCATTTCATCATCTCATATCATTCTTCTCTCTCTTGTTTGGGTACACATTTCTGGAGCTACTTCTCTCACATGTGTGGAAGGATGAGGTTTGATTTTCTGTTAGGGCAACGTTGACTGAGTTTGACCAAAGTTGTAGGAGGGTTTTTGGATTGCATTTTGGACAACGTTATCTCTTAAGTGCAGATTGGGTTAGGCTGCCTCTCCTTGGCAGGCCACAGTTCTGGACAACCTTTTGTACCCCTCCTTAACCCTGCATTGACTGACGTTGACTGTCCTAGGGCTAATTGCAGTTGACCAAAGTATGGCAGTGATTTTCGGATTGTTTTGGGCTACCTCTCCTTTCTGTTGGAGGCTGAGTTGTTTGCGTTATTGACCGAGTTGGTTGGAGGTCAAATCTGACATGTTTGACTAGCTTTGACTTTGCTGGTTAGGGTTTGTTGTTGTTGTCATAAAATATCAATTTTGTATATTTGTACTCTCTCTCTCTCTCTTCTGAATTATTGAAGGTTATATGAAGAATTGGTCAAGGGTTTCCCCACATTAGGGTTTGTCTCTAGTTGGTGCCACATCTTATGTCCTCATATCTTGGCTTATATTTTACTGTTTATGTTTATGTGCTATCTGCATTTTACTATCATGCTGATGTGATTGCTAATCTGGAATTGATATTGGGCTAATAAGAAATTTGAATTAAATTTCTCTTAAGCATATAACATACATAAATTAACATGGTATCAAAGCTGAGGTAAAGACAAAGCGCAAGCTAGAGTGAAAGAGCAATCACCGAAGGGAATTGGAAAGGACAAAAGGCTCAATGGGTTCCTCATCCCACTTCCCTGCTAAAGACAAACTCCATGAAAATTCCGACTATCAAGGATGGAATATGTCTCTTGATCTAACATTGGAAGAACAAGAAGTGTTGGACTATGTGAAGGGTAAAATCCCTGAGTCTCCATCAAATGCACTGGATGCTACAAAGAAAAAGTACACTAAGGGTGAATTCAAAGCAAAGAAGATTATCAGAGATTCCATTAACAGGTGTCTAGTGGCCTACATCTCTGATTTGAACACCTCCAAGGTGATCTACAACATATTGCTAACCATGTTCAAGGTTAGTGGTGCAAATCAAGTTTTTTTTATCAAAAATAAGTTGAAGGATATTAAGAATGGCAAGGACGAGGATATTCAATCCTAATTTTTAAGGATCACTAAGATCAAGAATGATCTTCTATCAATTAGAGAATTCATTCTTGACAAGGAACTTACTATCACTACCCTTGGAGGGCTCCCACCTGCGTGGTATATATTTAGAACCACTATTCTCAATAATGATCGAATTTCAGGATTTGAAGAATTGATGTCGAGATACATTCAAGAATAGACAAGAATGGTGGAACAAGAAATGCCTTCAAATAGAGGCAATCCTACTGCTTTCTCTGCTCATGCCAAAAGGAGAAATAATTCTTAGTCTAAGGGACATTTCAAAGGTAAGCCCGGATCTAAGGGTGGAAGGAAGGGAAGATGCTTTGTTTGCAATAAGTTCAGCCACTATGTGAGGGAGTGTCCAAATTGAAAGGACACATCACATGATGATGATCACAATCGCTCTAGGGGAAACTTCAACAAAAACAATCAAAGGAATGGTAGGTTCAATGGAAAAGGAAAAAGGAGTGCAGGAAATCACAGAAATTTTCAACCCTATAAGAAAACAAGGAACTCTAGGTATGAAGAATCAAATGTTGTTAACAATAAGAAAAATGAGTATTATCTTATAATGGCCCTCTCCACTACCTCTCCTCTGAACACTTTGGGGAATTGGCTTATTGATAGTGGTGCCTCAAGGCACTTCACCGGATACAAGGAAGCTCTCTCTAATTTGATAGAGAACGAGACAAACTTGGAGATTATTCTTGGAGACAATGCCACCTATCCCATAAAGGGTGTAGGGAATGTTACCCTTCAATTGAATCAGGGTAACACGATTCATTTACAAGAAGTTCTATATGTACCTGATCACAAGAAGAACCTGGTGTCCATTTCGGCAATGGAAGGCAAAGATTCATCAATGGAAAGGTAAGTATTTGGAAAATTAATTTTAAAGATGTTTTTACTCTGTGTTCTGGGTTGACACTTTGTATCAAGTTGGAGGAAGTCCATTGGGGATGTCTTGCGACACATCTCTACAATCTGAACTATGGCACCGGAGTTTTGCCCACCTTCATTATAAGGCCCTACCCGATGTGAGACAGATGGTGATAAGGATTCCTGAGTTCAAAGTAGAGCATGAAGGTATATGTTCGGGATGTGTCGAAGGAAAAATAAAAAGGGGACCATTCCCCTCAAGTAATAGCAAGACCATAGATATATTGTACTTGGTCCACTCCAACATATCTGGTATGATGCCTGTAAACTCCTTGGGAGGATATCTATATTATCTCACTTTTATAGATGATTATTCTCGCAATACTTGGATCTACTTCTTGAAAAAGAAGGATGAAGTGTTCATCTGGTTCCGTCACTTCAAATCCATGACCGAAAATCAATTCGTGAAGAGAATCAAGATATTAAGTACTGATAATGCGACTGAGTATGAATCCAATGAATTCGATGACTATTGTAGAGAAGCTGGTATTAAGAGGGAGACCACTATACCATACACTCCTGAGTAGAATGGTGTGGCTGAAAGGAAGAACCGTACTATTATGGAAGTTTTTCATGCCATACTTCATGATCAAAGGCTTCCAAAGTTTCTATGGGTTGAAGCTACGAATAATGTTGTGTATGTTCAAAAACCGATGCCCTAATTAAGCATTGGACTCCAAGACTCTCGAAGAAATGTTCACTGGTAAGAAACCCGATGTCTCTCATTTTAGAATTTTTGAAAGTCTCGTATACTTTCATGTGCTGAAAGAGAAAATAAGCAAATTGGGTGCATCTGGAAAGAAAGGAATCTTTTTGGGCTATAGAGAAAATTCTAAGGGCTATAAAATTTATGTGGCTGGTCAAAGGGAAGTTGAGAAAAGTCACAATGTCACCTTTGACAAAGATATGGCTCTTAGCAAGGTTGACAACCTTCCTATACCAAGGAAGGATAAAGAAGCTGACACTGGAAAGCGAGATGAAAAAGAAGATAAAACTATGTCGAATGTAGATGAACCTATGGATCCTATTGATACCCCTCCTCAATAGCCCTCCTCCTCTAAGAAGAGGCCCTCATGGCTTAGGGAGACTCTCGAAGATGACGAGAGACATATTGCACCAAGGGGGACTTTCCGTGAAAGCAAGAAGTTGGCTAGGTATCAGGGATACTCGACCATTATGAGCACTATCATTCAAAACGAGCCTACATCATTCGAAGAAGTTGTGAAGCACCAAGTATGGAAGGATGTGATGAATGAAGAATACGAGTCCATTATGAAGAATGATGTTTGGGATGTGGTCCCTATACCCCAGGACAAATTGGTTGTCACATCTAAATGGCTTTACAAAATCAAGCATGGGGCTGATGGGAGTGCAGAAAAGTACAAGGCTCGCTTTGTTGCTCAAGGCTTCTCTCAAAAGGAAGGTGTAGATTACAATGAGATATTTTCACCTGTTTCCCGATACACCACCATCCGCTCGATCATATCCCTTGTTGCTTCGCAAGAATGGAACTTACATCAGATGGATATCAAGATCACTTTCTTGCATGGTTCGATTAAATAGGAAGTATATGTGGACCAGCCCGAAGGGTGTGAGATTCATGATCAAGAATCTCATGTATGTAGGTTGAAGAAATCCCTCTATGAGCTGAAGCAAGCACCCCGAGCTTGGTATGAGAGGATCGATAGCTATTTGATGAAGATGGGATTCACTAGGAGTGAAGCTGATCCAAACCTTTACTTTATGGTTGAAGATGATAGACCTCTCATATTGGTGCTTTATGTGGATGACCTCTTTCTAACTGGTGTAGACCCTCTCATTCACAAATGTAAGAGGGAGTTGGCTTCTGAATTTGAGATGAAGGACCTAGGACTGATGCACTACTTCCTAGGGTTGGAGGTCTGGCAAAAGCCTGGAGAAATTTTCCTATCTCAAGGAAGATATGTGGTGAAGATATTTGAAAGATTTGGGATGGTGGATTGCAAGCCCATGACTACCCCGATGGAGCTTAACTTTAATAATTTATGCGGTAGTGCTACCAGACTTGAATTCAGAAATTCTTCTCAGTATCGTCAACTCATAGGAGAATTAATGTTCTTGTGAACTCTCGTCTGGATATATGTTTTGCAGTCAACACATTGAGCCAATATATGGTTGGGTTTGAGTCTCATCTCTCACATTGGATTGGTGCCAAGAATCTTCTGAGGTATCTTCGGGGCACAAACACTCATGGACTAAGATACACTGCCGAAGATGTGAGGCTGCATGGTTATTCTGATGTTGATTAAGTAGGTAGTGTGGTGGATCACAAGAGAACTTTTGGGTGTTGTTTCTCTTTAGGTTTTTCTTCGATATCCTTGATGAGCAGGAAGCAGAAGTTAGTTTCCTTGAGCACCACTAAGTCTGAATACATAGCTACGAGTATGGCCTCTTGTGAAGTTGTCTGGTTGAGGAAGTTCTTCAGTGAGTTGTTTGGACATATGTTGGATAACACTGTGATCCTCTATGACAAACAGAGTGGGATCTAATTATCAGAGAATCTCATATTTCATGATCACTCCAAGCACATCAATATCAGGTACCACTTTATCAGGATATGGTACAACAAGGAGCAATAAGCCTCCATCACATTAGGACTGATGAGCAGATCACTGACTTTCTTATGAAGCCCCTAGCAAAGGTCAAATTCTTAACTTTCCAATAATGACTAGGAGTCATGGAGAGACCCTCCTATGAGGGTATTGTATGATATGGACATTGAGTTCTGAGAGCTACAGGGGGCTTGTGGTACTTCTTGGAGGGATGAGCAACCATAGGGTGAGTGGTTCAGCCTTCCCCTAGTGGTTTGTTGTATACACGGTGAGTGGTTCAACCTTCCCCTGTGATACCCCATGGTGACATGTAGGCAGGATGAGTGGTTCATCCTTCTCTTGCTAAGACATCCTACCCATGTAGCCTAGGATTCATGGGAAGTACCTCTCAGATGATCAATGAGTAGGGAACTGAGTATAGGGACCATAGTACTACTAATGGATGCATGGTGTACTACCATACTCCTTGAGCTAGGATGATATTGATCTGGGATCAATTAGAACTGACTTTGGGTTAGTAAGAGTGGAATGACACACTCTCTTTATTGGAACAGACTTCGGGTCAATAAGAGTGGTATGAGACACTCTTTTATTTGGGACTGACTTTGGGTTAGTATAGAATGGTATGATACATTCTCGATCACTTCTTCTTCTTCATAATCCAACAGAGTAGAGAACTGCAAAGTAGTGCATTGATGGTAGAGATAGTACTGACAGACAGATGGATTAGCAGATGGAGGTATCCCTAGTTGAGAGGGATTGTTAAAATTGGAAACTAGGGCCAAACTACATGTGGTTCACCTTATTTGGGGCAACTGATACTTTTATTGGATTCCTCTCTCTAAGAGGTGTAGGATTGATCTAAAGATCATCCAATTCTGACATGTATATATGGAGATATGAATTTATTTATATTCTTGTAATTTGTCAAGATCGGCTAGCAAGCAAATTAGTTATTTTTTACCCCCAGCTTAACCTCAATGTTGTTATAAAAGGAGGAGACCTCATGGCTTAATTTCATCATCTCATCTCATTATTCTCTCTCTTGTTTGGGTACGCATTTATCGAGTTGCTTCTCTCACACGTGTGGAAGGACAAAGTCTAATTTTCTGTTAGGGAAGCATTGACTGAGTTTGACCGAAGTTGTAGGAGGGTTTTTGGATAGCATTATCTCTCCTTAAGTGTGCATTGGGTTACGCTACCTCTCCTTGGAAGGCCACAGTTTTGGACAGCCTTTTGGACCCCTCTTTGACCCTGCATTGACTAGCATTGACTTTATTAGGGATGGCTATAGAGCTAACTACAGTTAACTGAAGTTTGACAGTGATTTTTGGACTATTTTGGGATGCTTCTCCTTGTTGTTGGAGGCCGAGTTGTTTGAGTTATTGACCGAATTGATTGGAGGTCAAATCTGACCTATTTGACTAGCTTTAACTAAGCTGGTTAGGGTTTGTTATTGTTGTCATAAAATATCAATTTTTTATATTTGTAATATCTCTCTCTCTCTCTCTATTGAACTATTGAAGATTATAAGAAAAATTGATCAAGGGTTCTCCACATTGGGGTTTGTCCCTGACTTGTACCACATCTTGTGTCCTCTTGTCTTGGCTTGTCTTCTACTATTTATGTTTATGTTATATTTGCATTTTACTATCATGCTGATGTGATTGCTAATCTGGAAATTGATATTGGGCTAATAAGTAATTTGAATTAAATTTCTCTTAAGCATAGAACATACCTAAATTAACATAATGATATAAAATGGTTTTTCTTACAATGTGGGCTATGTATGTATATTTGTCTCAGTCACTGGTTAGATGAAAAAGAAAAAGAAAGGATATGGAATTGACCTATGTTTTTCTATGTTGATTTTATACTTAATTGTTGCTAAAAGACTTGCATGCGTAACATGCATTTTCTCATTTAAAACAAAATGGTATTCCAGTGAATGAGTTACCTTTGTTACTCATACACATCACTTTGTTTATGCAGTGTTATTGTACATTTTGAAAAGAAACTAGGGCTTTCCCCTCCACTATAACCATATGTTTCCTTACTTTGTAATTTCTTATATTCTCTTCCACAAAAAAGAATAAAGCACATGCAATAATGACATATTTAACATATATTTAAAATGGGTTTTTTTGGGCTCCACATACACATGTTCTAATCTCTATTAATACTATGATTTAAAAGAAACTATTTTAGTTGAATTTGATGCTTGAGTATATTATTATATCTTCTCTCTTGGCTCTATAATCATTCCTTTCACTATTGCTTGCATGCAAAAAATTGCCCTGTAAAAATATTAAAGAAACATAGCATATTGTGTAAACATTGTTGAATCAAGTACATTTCACAAGTAAAAGACGTATGTACAAGGCTAATATGTTGATTCGATATCACATGAAACCCATTGTTCCATCCTCTTAGATCTCACATGCAACCCATCATTCCATCTTAGCCAACATGGAACTATACAAATGAAAATCCAATGAAGTATTATATATTTATGTTTGCATGCAGTTACTAGTATGTTGTATGTTTAAGATGTTTTATCATTGTTTATGCATTATTTTAGATGAGTTTCTTCCATAGGTGTTCCTGACTATCCCAAAGAGGATAGGGAAGGAGGCTTATTGTTATCTAGAAAGAAGGAAGGAACAAGAGGATTAGGTTTTTAGTTCATTTCCATGTTTACTAAGATGATTTTAACCAATTGGAGCAAACATCTTTTCTTTTGTGGATAACAATTTTTACCTTAACCTTTTATACCTACTAATGCCCCTTGGCAGCCTCATCAAAGCATAGTAGAAATTTCTTAGCCTCAACCAAATCTTATGAATGATGGGCGGGAATAAATCTCAAACATACTTGCCCTTAGGATTGCTAATTGGGTAATCATTCACAGGAAGTCACATGTGCCAATCATTTCCCTTGTTGCTACCTCCACCAATTAATTTGATAAGACCAATAACCCATCAAGATCAAGTCTTCCTTGTTGAAGATGCTAGTTGATGATAAAAAGGGGAAACAACTCTTTGGTAAAAACCTCTTAGCATTGAATCATCCCAATTCATCTTTTCTCACTCAAAAGTAAACACCAAGAAGAAAAAAGGAGAAAGTAAGAGGAACATTTCACATATGGATGAGTACCCAGAGTTATCTCAGTACTGATGTTTATTTTTATTTTATTGCCATATGGTAATGATATCTATTTTATTTTTACAGGATGAGACATATAATTCCTAAGATATTTTTGAAGACCACATGTTATGCATTAGGCTTATTTTGATATATGGACAGACAAGGTTATGATTCTTATATGTTTACATTTCTTTTCATATATGTTCTTGTTGTGGTAGGCATTTCTTTTACATTTTATATTTTTTCGTCCTTGAGAGACTAAATTTACGAAAAAGGACCTTATGGAGTTTCCCTTTTATTACTTTTTCAAAATCTCTAAATGTGAAAAGTCAAGTTATCCCTTCATTGGACACGTAAAATGTAAGCAATATAGGACTCATTAATTATGATGAGGTTGAGCCACTCATTCCTAGGGTTCGTTAAAAATACTTTAAAGGTTGAGTTTATATTATAAGCATATGTTATCCCCCTCAAGCTTGAGTAAAAATAAATATGTACTTGTTAGTAATGATGAGGGGAATTTGAAAAGAAATATTCATCTTGTGTATTTGAAAAGGTAATATGTCACTCTTGAACATTACACTTCGTCAATTTTCATGTCAAAGTTGGGAAATCCATTTACCTATCATTTGATCATACCTTAATGAACATCTTTAGATTGGTATTTGGTCCTACTTTGATTCAAATTATCCCAAGTAAATTTTCATGTCACCAATATGTTCAAGAGAAGTTCAACCTCATTTAAAATCACTTTGCATCCTTTAAATCCTTCTATCGCATCCGACATCCTTGATTCAGTCTTGAATCACTCCTAGTTTGTTTTTCAAAACTTGATATTTGATTTATGTCGTAAGCCCTCCCATGACGAGTTTCTTCCTATCGACTTCAACACAACATCTTGGAAGTTGATTTAGAAACCCCTTGCTTTTATTACCCTGGAGCCTACATGCCTCAATGACAAGTTTCCTTGCTTTTTATGACAAGTTCTCATCATTAGCCTTCGATCGGATGATTCTATGTGTGTTTGACTTCAAATCATTTATTCACACCTCATATATTATACTAGAGTACCTTGAGAACCATTGTCATTATTAGTGGTTTCTCTCGCAGCTGTTAATGATCCTCATCATCGACCAGTAATCAAATGGTTTCTACCATGTTTGAATTCAAGACATTTATTCACATGGTTATATTTGTGCTACAGATTGATAGAAATGAATACCCTAGTTTTTTTTTAATACTTCTAGGTTGCGTGGAGTTTTGAGTATTCATGATTGTAAAATGGATCCACAATGTATAGATGGTGGTCATGACCTCATCTTGATATGGTCTTTGCATATTCCCATACTTTACCTTTGATATACTTGTACTCTAAGTATGGGAATGCCTACCTTAGTGATGAGAATATGATGATATTGTACTATAATTCCTTGATTGTTGACTTGTAGGTCTCCAACTAGTGATTCCTTGATTCCTACCTTTGCATGATAAATCACTTTAGTCATCATACCTTTCCATTCTTTGTACTTTAGGGGGGAATTTGTTACACATTTTTGTTACATCCATCCAATTGATGCCAAATCTAGATCTTCTGCTATCCGATGAACTATTTTCATGAATTTCCATGAAAGATGGAAGAAACACCTCTCCATCAAGTATAAGAATATTGGATTAAATACCTAAAAAACCCTAATTTTGGAGATCATCGTGAGTCTTCAATTCACAACCTTTTCTATCACATGTTGCAGAGTAAACACATAGTGATGTCATCACAATTTTCATGTGTTAAAGGTGTGGCAGTCTTCTTACAGAGGTCAAAAATAAAAAGTAAAAGAAGCTTCCTATTCTAGAAGCCTCGATATTGGTATCTATTTCGACGTGGTGGAGACTGAGCTCAAGCTACCTTTATCCTGGACCTCCTTCCTACCACAGTGCATCCATCCCATTCATTGTGGATCTACTTCCTCCCTATAACTTTCTCTCAACTTCCACTCTTTCCCTGTAAGTATAATGCGCTCAAAGAGAACCAAGTTGCCATTTTTGACTTCTTAACTATACTTACATGATGTTCAGGTGTCCACTGGAGACTATTTGACTACAATGGTTTGGATTGAGGATCATTCGAAGGAGTCTTTCAACATCAAGGCCTCGTTGTAATTCCCCTTTTCTTCATTCTTAATACAAATATATGTTTCTTTACCATATACATTTGTCATGATGTTTATTGTAACATTCCTTGATCACTTACATAGTTTATGATTATATCATTGGTTTATTATACGCTTTGATCATTTCCTTGTTTATGTCTCTGTGGATCACTTCTTGGAGCATTAAGGACAAGACTAAAGCTACAAAGGACAACAACAAGTATCATCATCAAAAATTTCAGAAAAAAAGTGTGAGCTATGCATCCCACTTACATCTATGATTTAACGATAAATTAGGGAATGTTTTCATATGTTTGTTTTTTTGTTTCTAGACTTGGTTTCCAAGTCTAGGGAGATCTTTCCTATCACCGGGATAATATCTTTTTTCCAAACATATTGGCTTGGAAATGTGGATTGGCCAAATTTTTTTTAACTCCCGGTATGAGAGATCAGCCAGAGCTCTTAGATTTCTTGGTAAGGGCATTGAAAGTCAATGAGCAACATTTTCAAATTGGTTCACATTCCTTTAAAATTCAAATAAATAACATTTATTTTCTGACTATATTATCCAATATGGGAGAAAGAGATCTCCTACCTAGAAGAAACAACACCTTAAATCATCCATCGGTTTGGTCGCAATATGCTCCAAAAGATTGAGGGTAGAAAGGGCTTTTTAGCTCTATAATTGGTAAAAAACTTAAATGGTAAAAATGAAATGACCTTTTGGCCTTTTATAGAAACATAAATTATTTTTAAATATTGTTTTTACCAATTTTTCCTAATTAATCAAAATTAAACCCTTTTTATCAAATTTTCGAGCAAATATGATGATTTCTTGACTTTAGTGTGCAGATAACAGGTTAAAATTTTGAAAATAACACAATGGAAAGAGTATAATTTTATCACTTTTTCGGGATCGTTAAAATTGTAGGAAAAAAGAACCTCCTAGAGTTATCTTTAAGCCCTTTTCTGACTCTCAAAATATGAAAAGGTAGTCGAGTAAGCTTGTTTCATTCACACTCGTAGAAGGATTTCAAGGATAACCAATATAAGTTTAACCGTTTTCCATACTAAGTAAATTATTTACAACAAAGGAATAATTTAGTCAATCACGAATAAAATAGTTCTCTCTTGTATTATTTTATACTTTTTCGTCCTCAAGAGACTAAATTTACAAAACACGAACATTATGGACTTTCCTTTTTATTTATTTTTCAAACTCTCTAAATGTGAAAGAGAAGTCGAGTTACCCCTTCATTGTACTCATAAAACATAAACAATGTAGGACTCATCAATCATGATGAGGCCGAGCCACTCCTTCCTAGGGCTCCTTAAAAATACTCCAAAGTAATCATATGTAGGATGAGCTTATATGACAAGCATATGTTATCCTCCTCAAGTTTGTGTAAAAATAAAGAGGTACTTTCTAGTAATGGTGGAGGAAATTTGGAAAGAAACATTCATCTTTTGTATTTGGAAAGGCAATATGTCACTCTTGAACATGATAGTCTATCACTTTTCATGTCAAAGTTGGGAAATCCATTTTCCTATCAATTGATCATACCTCAGTGAAAGTATTCATATTGGTCTTTGGTATTACTTTGATTAAAATGCTTCAAAGTCAATTGTCATATCACCAATATGTTCAAGACAAGTTCAAGCTCAGTTAAAATCACTTTGCAATATTTAAAGCCTTATATCACAACGACCATCCCTAATTTAGTCTTGAATCACTCCTAGTTTTTTTCTTCAAAACTTGATATTTGTTTTGTGTTGTAAGCCCTCTTGTGATGGGTCACTTCCTATCGACTTCAGCATATCATCTAACGAGTTGATCTAGAAACCCCTTTTTTAGTACCTTGGAGCCTGCATGCCTCAATGGATTGTTTCCTTTCTTTTTGTGACATGTTATCATCATTTTCCTTCGATCAAAGGAATTTATGGGTATTCAACTTCAAATAATTTATTCGCACCTCATAGATTGTACTAGAGTACCTTGAGAACCATTGTCATTATTTTTGGTTTCTCTCGCATCTGTTAACAATCCTCATCATCTACCAGTAATCATATAGTTTCTACCATGTTCAACTACAAGACATTTATTCACACGGTTATATTTGTGTTATGGATTGATAGAAATGAAGACCCTGGATTTTGTTTGATACATCCAGGTTGCTTAGAGTGTTGAGTATTCATGATTGTAACATGGATCCAGAATGTATACATGACCTCATGTTGATATGAATCTTTGCATATTTCCGTACTTTACCTTTGCGATACTTGTATTATGAGTATGGGAATGCTTACCTCAGTGATGATCATATGATGATATTGTATTGTAATTCCTTATTGTTGACTTGCAGGTCTCCAACCAGGGATTCCTTGATTCCTACCTTTGCATGATAAATCACTTCAGCCATCATAACCTTCATGACTTTGTACTTTATGGGGCAATATGTTACACATAAATTTATTGCATCCATGCAAATGATGCCAGATCTAGATCTCTCACTAACTGATGAACTATTGTTATGAATTCCCATGAAATATGGAAGAACTACTTCTCCATGAATTATAAGAATCCTCAATTAAATACTTAAAACCCCATAATTTTGGAGATCATCTTGGGTCTTCAGTTCATAACACGCGTTGTTGCATGTTGCAAAGTAAACACAGATCCATGTCATTGCAGTTTTCCTTTGTTAAAGGCGTGATGGTATTCTTATTAGGTAAAAAATAAAAAATAAAAAAAGTTTCCTATTCTAGAAGCCTCAAGATCGGTATTCATTTCGAAGTGGTGGAGATTCAACTCGAGCTCACTTAATATTAGACCCCCTTCCTATCATAGTGGATCCATCCCATTCATTATGGATCTACTTCCTCCCTTTATGAATCTATCAACTTCCAGTCTTTCCCTATAAGTACAATGCACTCAAAGAGAAATGGGTTTTCCATTTCTGACTTCTGAACAAAACTTACATGTTGTCCAAGTATCCATTGGAGATTTTTTTTTTGCAATGGTTTGAATTAAGGACCATTCAAAGGAGGCTTTAAAAATCAAGGTCTAGTTGTAATTCTCATTTTATTCATTCTTAATACAAATATGTGTTTCTTTCCCATATACATTTTTCATGGTGTTTATTGCATGCTTCCTTGATCACTTACATAGTTTATGATAATATCATTAGTGCATTATATGTTTTGATCATTTGGTTATTTTCAACTCTGCAAGACTCTTCTTGGAGCATTGAGGATGAGACTAAAGCTACGAAGGACAACAATAAGGATCATCATCAAGCATTTTAGAAAAGGGTATGAGTTATGCATCCCACTTACATCTATGATTTAATGATAAATTATGGAATGGTTTCATATGTTTTTTTGTTTGTTTCTAGACTTGCTTTCCGAGTCTAGGGAGATATATCTTGTCAGAAATGATAGGATTCGTTTTCCGAACATAATGTCCACCATAATATTGGCACTAATGATAATGATACATGTATGATACTATTTGTTAATTACCTAGAGGATAGGAAGTTGATTATTCCTTTTAATTTCCTTTAAAATATTTTTCTACCTATGTTAGACTTTGTTACTAGTTCAAATCAAATTATGAATAGTCAAAGCCTAACGAATTTAATGAAAAGTTATAACAATTTGGTATGAAATAAAGGTGAGACCATAAAGGATTTTAATTTGCATTTCACTAAATTGTATAATTAGATCATGAAGTTATTAGGCATCATAATCAAGTTGCTCCCATGCATTATTATAATACTTTACCTCCTTCTTATCCTAATAGTTTAGAAGAGAGAAATGCAAATAGTTTAAGATCGACCTTACAAACTTAACTTGTGTATGAAGAACATACCCTAAGGACATGTCTTCCAATTGAGGATACATATAAACAAGTTGATTTGATATTTGTCATGTAGTTGGTTCAAACTATGAATATGAGGATAATCTCTTTTGAGAAAATAGTTGTTATTAAACCAACCCAAGAAAGCTCTGCATAAGCCTAGCTTCATAATCATTCTTAATATTTCCACCCCAACTCTATTTTTTGATAGGCTTAGTATAATTTTTTTGACAAAAATCATGAAGAAATTATTGTGAGCTCGAAAAAAACATTTCATAGAAAAGTTTTGGAAAAAAACTTGACTATATTGTAACTACTTTATATTGGGCACCTAAGGACGATATTATGTTAGCTAGTACCATAAATCATTCCTATCATAATAATAATGAAGCTGGTTTCAAAAGACCACTTTTACTCACACTTCATTTGGTTCATCCCCATGGTACTCTTATTCAAAAAACACTTATAGTTTAATTGACTAGCCAAGTAAGACAATTCCAATAATCTGAAGTTAGTGCATCTTTTTCTTCCACATCTTTTCAAAGATATAATATGTTAGTTCTGAAGTTTGGTGATATTTTCCCACGTTAGTAAACCATATCTAAGCCTAAATAAACTTATCATTTGCCACTTTTATTTCTTTTTGCAACTATTTTTGTTTGTTTTTGTAGCATCAAATGTGTTCTAGCCACGAAATATGTTGCAGAGGCTAGAATACATGTATTCTCCAAAACCCAGAAATCGTTTTTGGAAATTCCACCTAGAGACGACTTAAATAAAATAATCAATATTTTTTTTAATGGTGCCTAAGTCTACACTTAGGAAACTGATTAATTAAAGGGTATTAATTAAGTCACAATGAGAATCTTCTAGAAGAAGACATGGATTGAGTTATAGTTAATCTTAGCCATCGATTATGTTTTAATCTTGGTCATTTTGCCTCAACAAGGGATTACAAGCAGAAACTCAATGAGGCTTGGACAACACATAACAGTGCAGATGCTCAGTTTCCCAAGAAAACCTATTTTCTCAGTGGCTAAAGTTCAGCAAGAGAAGATAGAGCCAGAGGGTGAGTTGCAGGTGAGAGAGAGAGGGCATCATCAGTAGTCTCAAGAGTGTAGGATACATTTTGGAAGGGACAACCTGAGAGAGGACGCAAATCATCAGGGCACTACATAGTCACTACACAAAAGATGATACAGTGAGACCATCATAAGGGTAGAGGGTTTGTTTCGGGGTCAAAGAATCACTATGGAGAGTGAGAAATTTATTGTTGAATTTCTCTCAGTGTTTCCTTCTCTATTTTTTATGTTTGATATCTTGTACATGAATTACTGCTGAAGATTAATAAAGAAACCCTCATCTACTGCACCAGTTTTCCCTCATTGGGTTTTTCCGGGGATGATTGTCCAAAAATAATTGTGTTAAAGTGCTTATATGTGTGCTAGCATTTCTATAATTTTCCTTGCATTTATTTTTCTGCATTATTTAACTTATGAAGGCTGCAGTGTATTTATTTCGATATTTGTCGTAAGAAACAACAAAGAATTTTTTAATTTACTTAACAAATAGAAGAGATAATATCAGTTGTTGCAGTAGGATTCCAGAATTCAGAATTTTCACATGGTATTAGAGCACATATAGAGGAAGGGAAATCTCAACTACATGTAAGAAGAAAGAGCTTTGAAGCACTACGACAGTAGCTACTTGAAACCCTAGGGGTTGCATAGTCCACTTAGCCAGAAAGCCAATTTTTGTGGAGAATTTTCCTTCTCTGAGGTAGTCAACAAAGAAAGTAACATATCCAGACCGAAAATTATCAGAGACAAAGGGAGAAACAATAATTATTTTTCAAGGCATATTTCTAACTAGGACGCAAAATTTTACAGCATGAAATCAACATTGAGAAGGAAAAGAGAAAGAACACAAAAAAGTCATGGATAGAATTAGTAGCCATGAAGCCTTTGAATTGTCTTCCAAATTGGAAGATGAATTTGCATGCTTATCAGGTTCGACATCGTCTAGTGTCTGGTATATTGATAGTGGAGCTTCAACTCATATGACAGGAGTTAGAGAATATTTCACTAGCTATCAGGAGGAGCAGATGGACTTCCAGATCACTATGGGGAACAAAACTAAATGTACATTGGTAGGGAGAGGCACCATAGAGTTTCAGACTGAAACATGAACCAACACTAGTGCTACAATGTATTGCATGTGCCAAGATTATGTATGAACCTAATTTCAGTGTCCCAATTACAGGACAAGGGGTACGATGTACACTTCGTGGGGAAGAAAGTGTATGTCAAACACTCTAGCTAGAAGAAGGTGAGATAGATTGGAGCTAGAAGCAATAGGTTGTACAGGTTGCAAAGTGATTCTCCAATGGCACTGATAGGTAAGGAAAATAGCAATGGGAAGGAGTTGAACAAACTATGGCACAGGAGGATGGGACATTTACACCATTGAGCACTTAGGATGCTCAAAGAAATTGTAACGAGTGTTCCAGTTCTCAGTACTAACCATGATGACATTTGTATAGGCTACATACATGGGAAGTACATTAAGGCATCATTTCCTAGAAGTGATAACAGAGAAAAAGGTGTGTTGGGATTGATACACTCAAATATGTGTAGCTCTATGTACACCAAAGCTCTTAGTGGAAGTGAATATTTCATCACTTTTATTGATGACCATTCCAAGAAGACATGGATCTATTTTATAAATACCAAAGATGAGGTCTTTGATCAGTTCAGAGAGTTCAAGGCACTCATAGAGAACGCGATAGGGAAAAATATCAAGGTGTTGTGTTCAAATAACGGTGGAGAATACATTGATAAAGAATTCACAGGTTTTTGTGCGCAGGAGGGCATCAAAGGAGAATGGAAAACTCCATACAACCTTGAGTAGAATGGAGTAGCAGAGTGGAAGAACAAAACAATAGTTGGGGCTGCAAAGGCTATGTTATATGACAAGGATTTCCCTAGATTTATATGGTTGAGGCATGTAACATGGTGGCGTACATTCAAAACAAAACACCTCATAGAGAATTGGGGAAGAAAACACCAGAAGAAGTCTTCACAGGGAAGAAGCATGAAGTAAGTCATTTGAGGATCTTTGGGAGTGTGGCTTACTGTCACATCCCAGATGAAAAATGGAGTAAGTTAGATCAGACTACAAAGAAGGGGTTCCTCATAGGATATTGCAAGACCTCAAAGGCATATAGGATCTACATTCCTAGAAGTAGGAATGTTGTAGTAAGGCGAGATGAAAATTTCATGGAAGATAGAGCTTTCAGAAGATATCGAGATATGCTTGTAGGAGATCAGTCAATAGAAGTTTCGTTAGTCCAGCAGTAGGGACAACGAGTTGGACAAGCAAGAGGATAGTCACAGGGATCGAGTACAGTAAGTAGTACCAGCATCTCATCAGGAGTAGGAGATCTAGAAAGTCCTCAAAAGATAGAGCAATAGGAAAAAGAGGAGGAATTCACTGAACCTCTCAATGCTAGTGGTAGAGCCAGTAAGGAAGTGTGCCAGACCTTGAGAGATGCAAAGGAGTTTATTGGAGCTCCCAGGACAGACAAGAGACAGCACAAGAAACCTATAATATTTCAAGCCTTGGTAGCTCAGGTTTCAAAACCTTCCAGATTTCAAGAAACATCACAACATCAGGTGTGGGTGGATGCCATGGTAGAATAATACAACTTCATCATGAAAAATGATGTTTGGGAGGTAGTGCATCATCCAAAAGTCAGATTAGTTGTAGGTTCCAAATGGATCTACAAGGTCAAGTACACTGCAGATGGCAATGTGAAGAAGTACGAGGCTATATTTGTGGCGAATGGGCATGCACAGAAGGAAGGAATAGACTATGAGGAGACCTTCGCCCCAGTTGCAAGATATACCTCTATTAGATCTATCATATCCCTAGCAGCACAGATGGGATGGGAGATTCACTAGATGGACGTAAAAACAACATTCTTGAATGGGTTGATAGATAATAGGTGTACGTAAAGTAGCCTGAAGGCTTTCGAAATTCGTGAGAAGCACACTGATGTATGCATATTGAAGAAATCCCTATATGGGTGCAAGCAGGCACTCAGGGCGTGGTACGGTCGGATTGATAGTTACTTGCAAAAGTTGGGACTCATCAAAAGTGATGCAGATCCAAATTTCTACTATCTAAAGGCGGAGAATGAGCCTCTTATTCTAGTTTTATATGTAGATTATTTTTTTTTTACAGGATCATCGGGGCTCATAAAGGAATGAAAAAGGAACCTTGTAGCAGAATTCGACATGAAGGATATGGGGTTGATGCACTATTTTCTAGGATTGGAAGTATGGCAGAAGAATGGAGAGATCTTCCTTGATCCAGGTGGATCTTCAAACAGTATCAGTGGCATGGCTAAAACTTCAAAAATTCAAAGTGGCGGAATTTGGATAAACTTAGCATCGGATCGAAGTGCTCGTCGTCATGATTCCAATAGTGTGAACGACACTCAAATCCAATTTCATATGAAGAAGTTAGAGCAAGTCAAATTTTATGTTTGACTTGGACAGGTGGAAGGAGGAGATGACATGGCAGACACTCTCAAGGAATGGGGAAGCGCCAAGTGGCAGGCTTCCATTAGTCCCACATATCGCAGATCACAGAAGGAAGATGTCATGACTTAAAGAAAATCGGCCACAAGCAAGCCATGGTTGCAATGCGATCAAATTGCAATAAACCATCGCAAAAGGAGAAGGTGAAAGAATTGCCCCCCAAAGCAAGTCCTGGTTGAGATGCGATATATTGCAATCACAGAATTATGTTGTGATTTGTGATATCGCAATCGCATTTCACAAAGGGGAAGCAGTTGCATGTTGTACAAATTTTGGTTTTCGCTGATTGCGATTTGCGATATGGACTCCCAGACCTGATATATTATATATCATGGTTAATAGTTCGTCAGGTCCACAGTTATTGCAGGGTGCCTAATGTATGGGATTTTAGTTTGTCCACCGATTAGAAACATCGATGGAAAAAACGTGGATAGTAAAAGGCCACCAAATTAAATGTACAGTTATGAGTTTTTCCATATTTATGAGGTTTTTTTCCACATATTATGTGGAACCCGAGATCCATTGTATTAAAGAAAATAGACCCGCCTGCTAAACTTGTTGTTGGTTTAGAACTGCCCGGGAAGTGAGAGATTTACCACCAGCATATATAAAGGACTATCTGCATTGGAGAAAGGGGAGAGCAGCTGCGGGATTTCTCATAATACCATTGTAGAGCCGTGGCACCTGCTCCTAGCAGGTAGCCGGAACCTTACCTCAAGTATCTAAAGGTTCTGAGAGGTGCAGGAAGCCTGATTATCATAATTGGGCATTTGGACATGCATTTCTGCATGATTTTTCGCCAAGATTTCAGTGATGTTTTCTGTTTCTAGAGTTGGGCTCTCCATTTGTCATCTATCTTCTAGATTGGAGGTATAAGGGTGCTTATGTAAAATCTACTTGTACTTCTTCTCTTTTCATGCCACTTAATAAATGAAGGCCTCCCCACTGTTGAGCCGGTCTTGGAGATGTAGTCCAAATTGGACGAACTCCGTAATCAAACCTCTATGTCTTGATCTCATGCATGATTATGTTTTTTACTCTTCGTTTATAAGCTTATGTTTCATGGTTTTTAATAAGATTAGTTACATGTAATTCAGATGCATCTATAAGAAAAAAAATCCTAGATAACCCATGAAGGCCCAGATTCAGACAACACTAAATACTCTAGTGCCATGGAAAAATGCTAGTGTGGCATGCACCATGGAAGAAAATTGGTGATGTGGTGGGTTTTAAATGGCTAAGAATCCTAGAGGGAATAACCCGAAACCCTAAATCCAGATTATGGTAAAAGTTATATCATTTGAAAGCACTCGACAAGATGAGTATGATGTTGATGTCAAAATTTAACTTTGAAAACATAAGAGAAGAGGCATTTTGTAATGGCATCTTCATAACATAATTCAAGGGCTGGGGTAAAGTAAATAGGTAACACATTCCACTACCTAAGGTAAGATCAGGGGTCACAGTATGGTTACACTCCATTATGAGGACCCTCCATTTGACTCTACTAGGAACCTAAAGAATGAGCCCTTTGTATTTGTGGTATTAGTTATAACCAAATGTCTCTTGAAAATGAGAATAATTTGTTGGTCCCATTAGGCACACAACTTAAGCATCACTAGCCACTTTGACAAATTGTTTCATTTCCTTTGTTAAATATTTGACCCCAATGTCACTAACACTATCTCTAGTAAACACTCAGGGAGTATTTCTATTTTATGATGATCATCCCCTGAAATCAACCATTTTATAAGATTACTTTGGAAATCCAACTATATCTACCCATGTGTATGTGTATGATTTTAAACGAATGAAATGTTGATGCAATTTGTTAATAACAAAAACTACAAGGAAAATAATACTTCATATTAAAATTTAAAATATTACAAATTTTAGGGATATTTTAAGTCAATTTGTGAGATACTAATAATGTGAAGTGATGTTTCTTATTTGAGAATTAAGAATTTAGATAAACACAATCATTTCCAACTCTAATTCTCATTTTATTCATGTTCTATATCTATTCTCCTCTCCTCTCCTCTCCTATCCTTCTCTTTTCTTCTTTGGATTTTGATAGTTAGGATTTCAAATATTATGGTGGTATAATATTGAGGATGCATATGTAAGGAAATGGTCCTTCTCTTTGCCATGGAGGTAGTATATTGAGAATGGAGGAGTAAGGAAATGGTCCTTCCCTTGGACATGTTGATACTTTCATTGCTTCATAGTTTCATAGATTCATTATCCTTTCACTTATTTTATCCTTTTCTAAATCTATTATCATTGGATTTTATATTAATAGATCACTACTACGTTTTAGGACTTCAAGGTAGTGATTTTCACATCACAAAATGTGGGAATTAAGGACAATTTGTAGAAAATTTCATCTAGAAGAACCAATGTTAAAAAATATATCTTTTAATAGTAATGTATGAAAATTTATGAATTACCCATCAAATGTCCTTTTGGGAGTAGCTTTAAAGTAAACCTGAAGGTGTTTTTTGGTAGTGGTGATAAATTCTCCTTAAATTTGAATTGAGGGAATGTTGAAAATGCCTCGCCTTAAAGGCACTTGTACGGTGGGTTTTGAACCACCTCCAAAAAGAAAATTTAGCATTTTTATGAAACACCTATAGAGTTTCCTTTTGGATATGCAGGGGATGAACTATCACCAAAAGAGTCTCTAAGGGAATTGCAACCGCCCCCCACCCCACAAAATCCCCCTTGAAAGCCACATTTAAGGGTGGTTCAAGACTCATGTTAAAACATTGTTTAAATTCCCTTTTTTACCATTGATAATTTTACATTTTCTTTTCCCAAAATAGCCCATAATTCCACATGGTGTGATGGAAAAAAACAACGTTCAAGGATTATTTATGGATGGTTCAAAACCACCATTAAAACCCTATAAGGGATTTAAAAGGTAGCATCTTACATGCCTAGAAACCATTTTGAGTATCGATTTGTTGAAACGATCATAATATTGGGGGGTTGGTGAGTCAATATTATACAATTTAAATAATATTTAGTATGTTTTAAATCATTATTAATCAATGAAACAACAACACCATAAATTAGACATACACACATAGATCAAGAGACACAGATATTTACATTGAAACCCATAAAGGGATAAAATGACAAATATTCTTTTAATGTAGTGTAAATGCCAACACCAACTTCAATTTACATCAAATTATCTAGGCATCAACCTACAAGAGGCTCCAACCCCATTTTATTTATAAGCACCCTCTTATTGGAAGCACCAACTCCCACTATTTGTAGGCACTAATATACTGATATTTTCAGGACCTACCTAAAGGAGACACCAATCTCCTAATACACAACTTTAATATTTATTCTTCCCATCTTCTTTGATATTCTATTTGTATACCCTCTTTGTCTCTTATTCTCTGCAATTTCTTATGGACAACAACTTTATGGTTATGGCATTGTTATTGTATTGTGATATCTATTGTCCTACTACATTTATGGTTGAACTTTCTGAAGTATAATTTCCTAATTATAATCTAAAATGTGCTAAAGTAATATCAATATCATTGGAAGTAATTTCCAGTTTTACGAAATTTTGCTTGTCTATATTGCACTTGAAAAATAAACATAATTCAACAAGAGTATGTGCATTATAAAGGATAAAATTCAATAATGAATGTGAAATACTCCTTTGGAATATTTAGTTGAATAAGGGATTGAATGGTCATACAGATGGAAATATTAATGAACCAACGATTTGTGAATCAACGTCCCCAATATGGTTTCCAAAAGGATGTTGATGAGTGAAGTTTATTTTTCTTCCCTAACAACTCCCTCAAATCTCATAGGGATAGTGATAGGAGGGACTAATCTCGGTGCTTCATGCCCTTTATATCTCTAAATTTTTATAGAAAACTAATTATAGTAAAAAGAACTTATGCACAGTATACTACAGGCATAGGGAAAGGAAAGTACATATAAAAGGTATATAATGTAACAGTGACAAGTATAAGAGAATACTAGTATAAACTAAAATAATTAATTAATTTGTAATATAGCTTAAGATAATAATATATCATTGTGGGTTGATATGCAAACTAGTTGAAGTACCATCGATTAAACCATTAAGCTACATCCCTGGCTTTAGTCTCCCAATCAAATTTGGCAAATTAATTATGAGAAATAATTCAATCATGTAATTCCACCCTTTTATCATTGGATAAATCTCACAGAAGTAAAAGAAAAGGTGAAAAGGGATTCATTTTAGCCAAACAACTTAGGTAAGTTGATATTGGGTTTCTCTCACTATAATAGAGTGGAAAATAGGGTTATAACACCATGTATAAAAGAAAATTTGTGTACATTGTTCATTGATCTTCATTAATGCTTACATAGGACATGAAACCTTGTACTTCAAGGATTTCTTCTCACGATACAATTAGATTCACACCACCATGCAAATCCATACACTGTTGATTTCACTATACCTTTGGGTGCCTTCTCCTATCACGTTATGTCCTTCACACTCAAGAACATCAGAACCACTTTCCAGTGAGCCATGAATTACATCATTCATGATGTAGATCACCTCATCCTTGCTTACTTGGATTATCTCAACTCTCATTCCAATAAGTATTTACCACGCCTGTAGGATTTTTGCACAATATTTCGATGCTATTGACAATCCAAGCTCTTCATAAACCCTCTCAAGTACATGTTTTATGTTTCCAGCAAATTCTTGTTAGGAGTTATTGTACCCAAAAAGGGATTATGGTTGATCCCTTGATGCCCATATTGCTATAGGGTCTGAGGACCTTAATTTTTCAAGGAAGTTGTGTCCTTGGAATCAACACATACTATGTATTGGTGTTCTCCTTTCTCCCACTCTAAAAGCTTCCCCTAGGGCCCTTCCCTCACATGCACCTTGGCTCATGTGTGCCAAACAATTTTTTCTAGTTTGTCATCTCATTTTTCCTTATTATTTCTATCATCCATATCACTATTGATCCAATTCATTCCCCACTTGAGCTAACCATAGGGCCCTGACAGCTAGACCATATGTTGCTTCCACCATATCCTCCTCAATCAAATGGTTGCACATGGTTGGTATTTTCTCCATCCACATTAATCTCCTTATCATTTTAACACCCCCTTACATCCTAGGGAATTCATCTTACATCACCCTACTCCTTGGGAACTATTTATCTGCTCATCTTATGAATGAACTCTTACTTGGGAAAAATTGTAGTAAAAAAAGTTGCAAAAGACAAAGTTGAGTGCAGTTTAAGGATTAACTGGAAAAAATTGTAGTAAGAAAATTGTAATTCATTGTAGATGGTCCATGATCTTATGCATGTGCATGATCTAAATATAGCAGTGCAAAATTAGAAGTAAATTAAAAAGAACTGCAACATTTATCTTTATAAAGACCATATGGAATGTACTTTGAAGATGAAAGAGGTATGCTAAGTGCTTAAGACTGTGGGAGAGAATATAAGTGATTAACACTGTGGAAGAGCATAGCAGTGATTAAGAAGAGAAAAACCGATGATGAGGAATAGTCGAATGATGAGATTGTTGTTGGCATTGGTGATGCTTTGCTTGCTCCTTCATGTGGGAGCTGTAGACACAACCTCAGGGCGAGGGCGAGGGCAATCTTGTTTTGTAGGAATTTACAGTTTCGGAGATTCATTCGTGGATATTGGAAATGCAGACATTTCTTCACCTCCTTACAACCTTCATTTCCGTTCTCTTCCATATGGAAAAACCTTCTTTGGCCTCCTCATCTGTCGTGCTTCAGATGGACATCGCGTCATTGACTTTTTGGGTAATAATTAGCACTCATCATCCAATTCTATATATATATAATATATATATATGTATATATATATATATATATATCTATATATATATATATATATATTATATATATATGTATGTATGTATGTATGTATGTATGTATGTATGTATGTATGTATGTATGTATGTATGTATGTATGTTGGGTGTAAATTATGATGAAAATGGATGCCTAGCATCATATAATCAAAATGGAATTGGAATTGGAATTTATTTTAATTTTAATTTTAATTAAACCCCACTTGAGTCTCATTTATTTCTGCATATCAATAACCTTCTCATAACATAATATGTCAAATAATTCTCATAATTAGCCTCTTAATTACAGTTTTCTTTAGCTTCTATATATGTTAGCGTGTCATGGTTGTGCTTTTGTAAATCATTTGTTGCATTTTAAGATGTAAAAGTGATGATGTGTTTTCCATCACCTGGTAAGCAACAATGATGTGTGGTCTTATTTTGTGTTGCATTTTAAATTGTGAAAGTGATGTTGTGTTTCCATCACTTGTCAACGCAACAATAGTGTGTGGCCTTATTTTTGTAAATCATGTGTTGCAATGATGATGTTTTTTCCATCACTTGTTGAAGCAACAATGATATTTTGGCATTATTTTCATAGCTAGGGTATTGTTTCCATTTTGATGTAAACTTGAACACCGAGTATGTGTTATAAACTTGTGGCAAGTATGGGATGCTTGATTCATTAGTTGATCATGTAAATTAAGTATGTAATTTGCAGAATTGTACTACAGGTTTGCAGAGGTTACAGGTGTCAGCTCATCGCTTATGGCTCTAAAGGACAAAGGTGAAGGAGAAGGAAGGGTGACTTATCAAACACTTGCAAGTGCAGACAAGGTACAAAGAAGTTGCAGATTATTTTTTCATGCTTTTGGAGGACCAAAAGCTCCTTAGTGGGGAGGATTGATCCAGGTGGCTCTAGACACATGCAAAAGTCCCAGAGGACTCAAAAAGGGTCAAAATTCAAAGTGGTTAGATTGTTCTCAAACCAGCACCGGATCGAAGTGCTCGTCGCCCTGATTCTAATGGTGTGAATGACACTCAAATCTGAGCTTGTATGAGGGAGAAAGAGCCAGTCAAAGTTTCGGTCAAAATTGGGCAGTGGGCCATGTTTAAGTGTCCTACAAATTCACTGTCAACCGACGTGGGAATCTAGCTCCCGAAAGTGGGCAAATTTATTGGATACTTTATTTTTCTAATATCCCTTATATTAGACAAAATAAAAATTGTGGTTGATATTGAATAAAAATAAAAATATATATATTAAAAGAGGTGGTGGGCCATGACCCCCGCCACCCCCATCGGACCCAAAACCATAAAATTAAAAAACAAATGATAATTAAAAAAAGGTTGATATGCCATGACCCCCACCAGCCCAACTGCATTAGAAAAAAAAAACAAAATTAATATTAAAAGCGTTGGCGGCCATGACCCCATCGGACCCTCCAAACTCCATGCCCAAAACCATTACCACAAAACATATATATATATAACATACGAGACCGGTGGAAGTTGAACCCATGGCCGGGACCACCAGCCCCACCCACGTGGCGGTCCCATACACCTCTCCATATTTAAAACATATCACCACTTATGTTACGGCTCCAACGGACAACTCAAAATGCGCTCCAAAATAAATATTCAAATGGTCATGCGCCAAGTAGGGGGTCGGTATGGTTGGAACCCCCGACCTACCTGTGCCAAATTTGGTGCTTTCACCAACGGGTTAACAGCTCTTGTGTTGTATACTTTGCCCGAAAACATACTTTTAACCCCTTTCATTCATTCTCCCAGGATAACGGACGCACCAAATGGGGAACAAAGAGCGGAACAAGAAATCAAAATATTAATATTTGATAGCAGAGCAACAGAACCATGTGGCACGGATTTTGAGAAACGAATCTTTTGATGCTGTGAGGAATTTTTGAGATTCCATGGGGAGGTAAAAATTCATTTTATCAGAATGTAATCAAGTTTACAGTGATTTTTCTCAGATTTTTGCAGGGAACGCAATGAAGAGGTCAGATTCGCTTTTTGAGCAGTGGATTTGCATATTCCAAATGGAGGAAAATATTGAGGGAATCTTCTAGATTCTTTGGAGGCTGGAATTTCCCAGATTCAGAATGAAGCCAACTTTATACTCATTCTTCTTAGAATTTCTCAAGGATCTCAATGGCAAAATTGGTTTTCTGATTTGAGTTGTAGATCTCCAGTAAACCCAAAGGAGGGAAACTTTGGAGAATCACGAGGGAATCTAAAAGATTCCTACATTTCCATATTTTGCAAGTATTAGAATTCAGAAAATGGATAGTCGATTTTACACCTCTCGATGATACAAATTCAATGTTGCAGTTAGTTTGTGTAGATGAACCTTTTATTTTTCAGCCATTTTCCATATTGGAGTGACGGTTTCAGATTTCAGAGTGTGGACAGTCGATTTTATACCATTCGACTCCACGATTTCAATGGTCCATTCAGATTAAGCAGTCGAGTATTCCATTCTTCATTTAGCATCAGATTTGAGGTCTATGAAGTGTTACTGTCATATACTTCTTTGATCATTAGCTGTGAGATGTATTAAGTTGTTTCGATTCTTGCTTGATCTATGATGTGAAATCTTTGTGTCTATTTTATGTGAGATGTATTCATCATGGATTGTTATGTATGTTTTGATTGAGATCCCTTTGTTTTCATGATGGCGGGATACTCTTTGTCACCATGGTGTTTTGGTTGAGATCCGTTTGATGCCATGATGACAGGATACTCATTGCCACCATGTGTCAAATTATGTCATGCTGATAAGACGTTTATTGTGAGTGATAGTTCCTGTAGCAAAACATCTCGTGGAGAGAATTTTCCACTCATGTAGAGGGCAGATATCCTTGTATGATAGAAAACATAGTCCATGTGCATCTTCACCATTTCTAGCACTGAATGAAGCGGTCAACACCATCTTGACACCGGGCCTGGAGACGTAGTCCACACTGGATGAACTCCATTATCAACATCTCAAGTCTATGATTTGTTGATTGTCATTATGTTTCCATTTACTTAAGCATACATATATGTTCCTTTATGCTGTTTTAAATGCAATTCTAACAACATCACAGAAGTAAAAGATCTTGGTTAAATCTGGGAGTTGAGTCAACTCGAATCATTAATGTACACGTGGATGCAACTTGGAAGAAAATCGGTGATGTGGTGGGGTTTAAATGGCTAATAATTCTAGAGGGAATAATCCGCAACCCTAAATCCAGATTATGGTAAAATTTATATCACTAGAAAGCACTCGACAAGTTGAGTATGATGTTGATGTCAAAATTTAACTTAGCAAACTTAAGAGAAGAGGCATTTCGTAACTACACCTTCATAGCATAATTCAATGGTTGGGGTAAATTAAATAGGTAACACATTCTACTACCTAAGGTAAGATCAAGGGTCACAATATGGTCACACTCCATTATGAGGACCCTCCATCTGACACTACTAGGAACCTAAAGAATGAGCCCTTTGTATTTGTGGTATTAGTTATAACCAAATGTCTCTTGAAAATTAGAATAATTTGTTGGTCCCATTAGGCACACAACTTAAGCATCACTAGCCACTTTGACAAATAGTTTCATTTCCTTTGTTAAATATTTGACCCCAATCTCACTAACACTATCTCTAGTAAACACTCAGGGAGTATTTCTATTTTATGATGATCATCCCTTGAAATCGACCATTTTATAAGATTACTTTGGAAATCCAACTATATCTAGCAATGTGAATGTGTATGATTTTAAAAGAATAAAATGTTGATGCAATTTGTTAATAACGAAAACTACAAGGAAAATAATACTTCATATTAAAATTTTTAGGGATATTCGAAGTAAAATTGTGAGATACTACTAATGTGAAATAATGTTTATTATTTGAGAATTAAGCATTTAGATAAACACAATCATTTCCAACTTCTATATATATTCTCCTCTCCTCTCCTTTCCTCTCCTATCCTTCTCTTTTCTTCTTTGGATTTTGATAGTTAGGATTTCAAAGATTATGGTGGTATAATATTGAGGATGGATATGTAAGGAAATGTTCCTTCTCTTTGCCATGGAGGTAGTATATTGAGAATGGAAGAATAAGGAAATGGTGCTTCCCTTGGACATGTTGATACTTCCATTTCTTCAAAGTTTCATACATTCATTATTCTTTCACTTATTTTCTCCTTTTCTAAATCTATTGTCATTCAATTTTATATTAATAGTTCACTACTACATTTTAGGACTTAAAGGTAGTGATTTTCACATCACAAAATGTGGGAATTAAGGATAGTTTGTAGAAAAGTTCATCTAGAAGAACCAATGTTAAAAATTATATCTTTTGATAGTAATGTATGAAAATTTATGAATTACCCATGAAATTTCCTTTTGGGGGTAGCTTTAAAGTAACCCTAAAGGTGTTTTTTGGTAGTGGTGATAAATTCTCCTTACATTTGAATTGAGGGAATGTTGAAAATGCCTCGCCTTAAAGGGACTTGTACAGTGGGTTTTGAACCACCTCCAAAAGGAAAATTGAGCATTTTTATGAAACACCTATAGAGTTTCGTTTTGGATGTGTGGGGGATAAACTATCACCAAAAGAGTCTCTAAGGGAATTTCAATCGCCCCCCACCCCACAAAATCCCCCTTGAAAGCCACATTTAAGGGTGGTTCAAGACTCATATTAAAACATTGTTTAAAATCCCTTTTTTACCATAGATAATTTTACATTTTCTTTTCCCGAAATAACCCATAATTCCACATGTTGTGATGGAAAAAAACATCATTCAAATATTATTTATGGATGGTTCAAAAATACCATTAAAACCCTATAAGGGATTTAAAAGGTAGCATCTTACATGCCTAGAAACCATTTTGAGTATCAATTTGTTGAAACGATCATAATATTGGGGGGTGGGTGAGTCAATATTATACAATTTAAACAATCTTTAGTATGTTTCAAATTATTATTAATCAATGAAACAACAACACCATAAATTAGACATACACACATAGATAAAGAGACATAGATATTTATATTGAGACTCATCAAGGGAGAAAATGGAAAATATTCTCTTAATTTAGTGTAAATGCCAACACCAACTTCAATTTACATCAAATTATCTAGGCGTCAACCTAAAAGAGGCTCCAACCCCATTTTATTTATATGCACCCTCTTATTGGAAGCACCAACTCCCACTGTTTGTAGACACTAACCTACTAATATATTTCCAAGACCTACCTAAAGGAGACACCAATCTCCTAATAAACAACTTTAATATTTGTTCTTCCTAGCTTCTTTGATATTCTATTTGTACACCCTCTTTGTCTCTTATTCTCTACAATTTCTAATGCACAACAGCTTTATGGTTATGGTATTGTTATTGTATTGTGATCTCTATTGTCCTACTGCATTTATGGTTGAACTTTCTAAATTAAAATTGCCTAATTATAATCTAAAATGTGTTAAAGTAATATCAATATCATTGGAAGTAATTATCAGTTTTACAAAATTTTGCTTGTCTATATTGCACTTGAAAAATAAACATAATTCAACAAGAGTATGTGCACTATAAAGGATAAAATTTTGTAATGAATGTGAAATACTCCTTTGGAATATTTAGATGATTAAGAGATTGAATGGTCATATAGATGGAAATATTAATGAACCAGTGATATGTGAATCAACATAACCAATATGGTTTGCAAAAGGATGTTGACGAGTGAAGTTTATTTTGCTTCTCTAACAACTCCCTCAAATCTCATAGGGATAGTGATATAAGGGAATAATATCGGTGCTTTATTCCCTTTATATATCTAAATTTTTATAGAAAATTAATTATAGTAAAAAGAACTTATACACAATATGCTACAGACATAGGGAAAGGAAAGTACATATAATAGGTATAAATGTAACAATAACAAGTATAAGAGAAGACTAGTATAAACTAAAATAAATAAATAATTTGTAAGCTAGCTTAAGATAATAATCTATAATTGTGGGTCAATATGCAAACTAGTTGAAGTACCATCAATTAAACCATTAAGCTACATCCCGAGCTTTAGTCTCCCAATCAACTTTGGCAAATCAATTATGAGAAATAATTCAATCATGTAACTCCACCCTTTTATCATGGGATAAATCTCACATAAGTAAAAGAAACGGTGAAAAGGGATTCATTTTAGCCAAACAACTGACGTAAGTTGATATTGGATTTCTCTCACTATAATGGAGTGGAAAATAGGGTTATAACACCTTGTATAAAAGAAAATTTGTGTACATTGTTTATCGATCTTCATTAATGATTCTGTAGGACATGAAACCTTGTACTTCAAGGATTTCTTCTCAGGATACAATTAGATTCATACCACCATGCAAATCCATACAATGTTGATTTCACTACACCTTGGGGCGCCTTCTCCTATCATGTTATGTCCTTCACACTCAAGAACATCAGACCCACTTTCCAGTGAGCCATGAATTACATCATTCATGATGTAGATCACCTCATCCTTGCTTTCTTGGATTATCTCAACTCTCATTCCAATAAGTATTTACCACACCTCTAGGATGTTTGCAAATTATTTATGAGAAATAATTCAATCATGTAATTCCACCCTTTTATCATGGGATAAATCTCACATAAGTAAAAGAAAAGGAGAAAAGGGATTCATTTTAGCCAAACAACTGACCTAAGTTGATATTGGGTTTCTCTCACTATAATGGAGTGGAAAATAGGGTTATAACACCCTGTATAAAAGAAAATTTGTGTACATTGTTTATTGATCTTCATTAATGCTTCCGTAGGACATGAAACCTTGTACTTCAAGGATTTCTTCTCAGGATACAGTTAGATTCATACAACCATGCAAATCCATACAATGTTGATTTCACTACACCTTGGGGTGCCTTCTCCTATCACGTTATGTCCTTCACACTCAAGAACATCATACCCACTTTCCAGTGAGCCATGAATTACATCATTCATGATGTAGATCACCTCATCCTTGCTTTCTTGGATTATCTCAACTCTCATTCCAATAAGTATTTACCACACCTCTAGGATGTTTGCACAATATTTTAACACTACTGACAATCCAAGCTCTTCATAAACCCTCTCAAGAACATGTTTAGTGTTTCCACAAAATGCGTGTTAGGAGTTATTGTACCCAAAAAGGGATTATGGTTGATCCCATGATGGTCCAAGCAATACAAATGCCCATGTTGCAACTTTCCAACCTATTGTATAGGGTTTGAGGACCTTAATTTTTCAAGGAATTTGTGCCCTTGGAATAAACGCATACTATGTACTGGTGTTCTCCTTTCTCCCACTCCAAAAGCTTCCCATAGGGCCCTTCTCTCACATGCACCTTGGCTCATGTGTGCCAAACAATTTTTCTAGTTTTTCATCTCATTTTTCCTTATTATTTCTATCATCGATATCCCTATTGATCCAACTCATTCCCCATCTGAGTTCACCATAGAGGCCTGACATCCAGACCATACGTTGCTTCCACCATATCCTTCTCAGTCAAATGGTTGCACATGGTTGGTATTTTCTCCATCCACATTAATTTCCTTATCATTTTAACACCTCTTACATCCTAGGGAATTCATGCTACATCACCATCCTCCTTGGGAACTATTTGTCTTCTCATCTTATGAATGAACTGTTACTTCGTTCTCATTATATTGCTAACTTACCCTTATGCTCTGAGGTACCAGATATATTGATGATTATCAATGCACCACCACGTATGTGTTTGGCCTCTCATTCAAAATTAATTAGTAGACCATTTGTGTGATCAATCATCACCCTTCAACCCACACCAATACTAACCAATGGGACCTCCACACTCTATAGTTTCATTTTTGCACCATTACACTAGATGCCATTTCATTAGGGTACTCATCTCTTTGTTTTTCCATCCCCACCTACACTTATTAAATTCTTTTGGAAAGTGTACAAATATTTTTTGAAAGAAATGAGTATCTCATCATGATCCAATTCCTTCATTCCTCAATAATAGTCTGAGTTTCCCTTCATTGGATCATCTATGTTTCTCACAACCTCTATTTACTTGGTACCCCATTACTATCGCTTAATTGTGTATTTCAATTCTCAAAATCCCCCTTTGATATCCTCTAGACTAGAGGGCATTTTTTTTCCTAGTTTGTTTTGATTGCTACCATCAACAATGATGCTCCAACCAAGGGTTATCCACAGTCGATATTATATTTTTTTTAACCTTGTTCATCATGCCCTCACTTTAGTTCTTAACAGTTTTACACATGAATAAATTACAAGTGGTTTTCCCAAGGCTCGTTTCCATGTGTTGTCATGGCTTCCTTCCTCTCAACATCAACCCTCATACTTCTAAGAATCAACAATATCTTGGTTCTCATTCCCATGTCCTATGATGGACTTGGAATGGAACAATGAGAGTCGTTATTGTTCATTTATCCCACTAACCCCTTAGACGTCCAACTTCAACAATGTTTCACATCATATTGAGTTTGACCTTATGACAATTGTAGTTTCAAGTTTTCATCGAAGACCCATGGGCTTGGTCAGCATACATCTATTAATAGTTCATAAATTTTCATATCATGTCCAAAAATATCTTCTAGCACTACCAGTGCCCCTAAGGGCAATGCATCTATCTACTTCAACATCAATGATTATGTTCATAGCACCTTTGACACGATCTCTCTCGTATACCAATGTAACCACTACAATTAATAGTCATGATCATAAGCATGGGACATGCCCACCTCATTTATATATTGTATATAATTTTTTATTAGGATGATGGCTTAGAAAGTGCACCCCCTATCTCTCCTTTAAGACCTCCTATTCTATCAAATTCTCCCCCTTATACTACCAATCAATAAGTATCACAATAACAAAAATAATAACTTATTCAACTATATGTTTTCTCCTAACCTCATACACCATGGCGCAAATGTTTCTAGCTAGAATTTTCTCATGCAACTATATGGATGATTTCCAGATTACATCAATTATCAAGAAAATAAATTTATGTATAGTGTGTAATCTAAATATAAGCTTCTGGCACCTTTGACACGATCACTCATGTATACCAATGAAACCACTATTATTAATAGTCATGATCACAAGCATGAGACATGCCCACCTCATCTATATATCGTATATATATATATTTTTAGTAGGATGATGACTTAGAAAGTGAACCCCCTATCTCTCCTTTAAGACCTCCCATTCTCTCAAATCAAGATCTCTCTCCCTTACAGTTCGCTTAGAAAGTGAACCCCTATCTCTCCTCCTCTTCTTTGAAATCGGGATCTCTCTCCCTTATATTACCAATATCACAACAACAAAAACAAAAAATAATGTATTTCAAGTGTAAATATAAAAACTTGTAAATAGTTTATGTTTTATTTTAAACTTTGAAAATAGCTAGCCCAAACAGCGCAATATTAGAATTAAAAGAAAAAGAGAAAACAACATCTAGCAAAGTTAGAAGTAAAATAAATGTAAATATTTGCACTTTAGATTTAAAAATAGACCACAGAAGCCGTGGAAAATCGAAAGTAAAAGAAACTCTGGAAAACTAATCTAGATCTATGCACGTTATATCTAAAAATAACCCACAGAGGCAGCGTAAAATTAGAAGATGGAGTAAAATTGGAAAAATAAAGAACCCATTAGATGCATGCACGTTGGAAGTAACAGTGTAAAATTAGAAGAGTAACAGTGGATGCATGCACCTCGGATTTAATGAAATAGGCGGTCGAAGCATTCTAAATTTAGAAGTGAAAACAACACAACGTTGGAAAATGAATCTTTAGAGAAGTGAAAACAACACAACTTCGACTGCACTTTGAGGATTAATTGGAAAAAATTGTAGTAAAAAAAGTTGCAAAGACAAAGTTGGGTGCAGTTTGAGGATTAATTGTAAAAAATTGTAATTCATTGTAGACTGTCCATGATCGTTATGCATGTGAATGATCTAAATATAGCAGTGCAAAATTAGAAGTATCTTTATAAAGACCACATGGAACGCACTGTAACTCGTGTCAATTCCGATGCATGTATAAGCGAAAAAATTCTTGGATCAATGGGGTAGGGTAGGTTTAAAGTAACCCTGAAGCTGTTTGTTTTGGTAGTGGTGATAAATTCTCCTTAAATGTGAATTGAGGGAATGCTAAAAACCCCTTCCCTTAAAAGCACTTGTAAGGTGGGTTTTGAACCATTTCCAAAAGGAATATTGAGCATTTTTATGAAACATTGGATGTGTGGGGATGAACAAGAGTTTCCAAGGGAATTTCCCCACCTCACAAAATCCCTCTTGAAAGCCACATTTAAGGGTAGTTCAAGACTCATATTAAAACATTGTTTAAAATCTCTTTTTTAGCATTGATAATTTTACATTTTCTTTTCCCCAAATAACCCATAATTCCACATGTTGTGATGGAAAAAAACATCGTTCAAAAATTATTTATGGATGGTTCAAAATTACCCATAAAACCCTATAAAGGATTTAAAAGGTAGCATCTTACACGCCCAGAAACCATTTTGAGTATTGATTTGTTGAAATGATCATAATATTGGGGGGTGGGTGACTCAATATTATACAATTTAAACAATCGTTAGTATGTTTTAAAATATTATTAATCAATGAAGCAACAACGCCATAAATTAGACATACACACATAGATCAAGAGACACATATATATTTACATTGAAACTCATAAAGGGAGAAAATGACAAATATTCTTTTAATTTACTGTAAATGCCAACACCAACTACAATTTACATCAGATTATCTAGGCATCAACCTACAAGAGGCTCCAACCCCATTTTATTTATAAGAACCCTCTTATTGGAAGCACCAACTCCCACTGTTTGTAGGCACTAACCCACTCATTCAGGACCTACCTAAAGGAAACACCAATTTCCTAATAAACAACTTTAATATTTCTTCTTCGCAGCTTCTTTGATATTCTATTTGTACACCCTCTTTGTCTCTTATTCTCTACAATTTCTTATGCACAACAATTTTATGGTTATGGTACTGTTATTCTATTGTGATCTCTATTGTCCTACTACATTTATGGTTGAACTTTCTAAAGTATAATTACCTAATTATAATCTAAAATGTGCTAAAGTAATATCAATATCATTATCATTGGAAGTAATTATCAGTTTTACGAAATTTTTCTTGTCTATATTGCACTTGAAAAATAAACATAATTCAACAAGAGTATGTGCATTATAAAGGATAAAATTCAGTAATGAATGTGAAATACTCCTTTGGAATATTTAGTTGATTAAGAGGTTGAATGGTCATATAGACGGAAATATTAATTAACCAACGATATGTGAATCAACGTCCCCAATATGGTTTGCAAAAGGATGTTGATGAGTGAAGTTTATTTTGCTTCTCTAACAACTCCCTCAAATCTCATAGGGATAGTGATATAAGGGACTAATCTTTGTGCTTTATGCCCTTTATATCTCTAAATTTTATAGAAAACTTAGTAAAAAGAACTTATGCACAATGTGGTGGAGGCATAGGGAATTTAAGGAAAGTACATATAATAGGTATAAACTAACTATAGTAAAAAGAACTTATGCACAGTGTGGTGGAGGCAAAGGGAATTTAAGGAAAGTACATATAATAGGTATATAATGTAACAGTCACAAGTATAAGAGAAGACTAGTATAAACTGAAATAATTACTTTGTAAGGCGTTTCCCTTTGAAACGAATTCCCCCAACTGCCATTGTGTCCTATTGTTCACCGTGGATTTGCGTGTTAGACGATTGAACGAATTTTGATCGTTGATCCAAAACTGAAATAAGTTAATGAATAACAGAAAAAATGGTTAATGAACAAGGCAGAAGTTAGTTCAGTCCATGGAGAAGCTTGATATGAAAGAATATTGCTCCCAAGTTCCACTGACTATAAATTTTTTGGGGTAACCTGAGCTTATCTTGATTGTTGCCTTTGTGTGTTTTTTGTTTGGACAAAAATAGGTAACTCGCTTCGATTGTAGGGGTTTTTTTGTGGGTGTGAGTTTCAACCATAGTCTATGTGACGGATGAGGGGTAGCCCAGTTTCTCATGGGACTTGCAGATATGGCGAGAGGAGAGACGAAGTTGTCCGTTGAAGCAATATGGCAGAGGGAATTTCTGAAACCCCAGCAACAGTCCCATCTGATCCGTTTTCAGCATGATGAGCTCCTTGAAAGTGGATTCATGGTCAACCCTAATTGCTCAATGCAGAGGCAGATGGCCAACGTGAAAACCAAAGACCTAATACTGGCTTCGTTTTTCTTCAACTCGGATGTTTTATAGAGTATAAAGGAGCCCATCACAGAAGATTTGAAGGAGCATTGTACCACATTCGAAGTGTTAGCAACGTTGGCCTGGTGGGTAAGAACAAGGGCTCTGGGGATTCCTCTTGATAACTGTCAGGCTTCTCTCTGTTGAGGTTTGTCATTACACCAACCCGCAGGTGTTGGTAAACATTACAAACCAGTAACTAGGATCCCCAGCGTGGAAATTACAGATTCTATAGATGTGCGGTGATTCTTCCAACACCCCCCTCAAACGCAACTTGGGGGAATCAAAACTAGGTCCAAGCTCTGATACCATGTGGAGGTTTTCCGTTACACCAAAACCTGCAGGTTTTGGTAAACGTTACAAACCAGTAACTAGGATCCCCAGTGTAACGCCTGCGGTTATGAACCGGGCGCGCGCACCTCCGCGTTGGCAAAATTTGACTAAGGCATGGAAACGATGGTTACCAAAGGTGCGGCATGTATGAGAGCGCATTGGCAAACCATGACTTATAGAGCGAGTTGGACAACTCGCCACACAAGCCGACCATGGACCGCATCAAACGATGGGCAAGCCGACAGTGCAAATCGTTTGGAGTCGCAATGGTTGGGGCGCATGACATAACGTTTGGAAGGTCGGCCGGTTGAGGTCACCACACATTGGGATGGATATAAATATGAGATGCGCGCTCATTTGGAGAGGCATCCAACGCATTCACTCATCGCATATGGAGTAGTGCGAAGGCATTCACTCATCGCATATGGAGTAGTGCGAAGGCACAACATAACCGCAGCAAGGAAGTGTGGATGCGCCCGCCAAGTCGGGCAAGGCGAGACACGGGCATGCAGCACGGTTGGAGTGCAGGTGGAGGGCGTTGTGAGGCACCCGCCCGTCGAACTTGGTACACGGTCTCGGTTGTGAAGGGGCGCGGGTGTGCACGGGTGCGCCCACCCGTTTGGGCATAAGATTGTGTATTGTTGTATGATATTTGGGTGGAGTGTTGAGGTGCGACCGTCGTGCGCTCTTGCACGGGCGGGCGCCCAACCTCGTTTATGAAAGTCAGTGGAGTGACGCTCCCGGCCATTGTAACAAATTCTTACATATAATAAAAGATGTTCTTCTCTTGCATATTGTTGGTGTTTCTATTGTCGTTTATCATGTTGTTATGATGGTTTCCGCACATTATAATATATTTAATGGTTTATATACATGAATGAAGGCGTAGTTCGTAAAGTAACATAATTATGAAGAAATTTGGTTACTTAGGCGGTGTCGCACCCGACCAATTAAAAGAAAAAAGAAATGGGGGCGTGACAGGGGGTATCAGAGCTGATTCAGGGTTGAAGAAGCTTGATGATGAATGAAGTGAACAGGTATGTATGCAAGGACAGGTTATGGAGAAATCATGGATGAACAGTCTGGGTTTCGTGGACTTGATGGTCTGTGGCAAGACCATTCAAGCTCTTGTGGACACAGGGGCCACTCATAACTTTATGACGACACGGTTGGCAAGAGAGGTCAGACTGATGATCCTCCCATCAAACATGGAGGTCAAGGTAGTGAACTCTAGAGCTAAGGTGGCAGGTTTGGCACAGGAAGTGCCGGTGAAGATAAAAGACTGGACGGGTCAGTTGGACTTCACGGTGATGGAGATGAACGACTTTGATGTGATACTTGGACAAGATTTCTTGAAGGCCAACAGGGCTATTGTTGTCCCCTTCTGTGATGAGGTGGCGCTGGTTGGACAGTCACAAACTTGGAATTTGCCCACTCATAGGCAATGGAGGGAAGTCAAGGTGCAGCATGTTTCTGCACTAAGTTTGGAGAAGGCTATGAAGGAGTCAGATATGGAGACATATGCGGTGATGTTCAAGGGAGTCAAAGGTGATGGAGTGGGGACGCCTGTTCCAACTGAGATTTCTGATGTGCTGGCCGAGTATGTGGATTTGATGCCTGATGAGCTACCGAAGAAGCTTCCACCAAGGCGTGTAGTGGACCATAGCATTGAGCTTGAACCAGGGAAGCAACCCTCGGCAAGAGAACCTTATCGTTTATCAGGGCCTGAGTTGGAGGAATTGAAATGGCAGCTAAAGGAGTTAGCTAATGCAGGTTTCATTAGATCTTCAAGGTCCCCTTATGGAGCTCCGGTATTATTCCAGCGGAAGAAGGATTCGAATGAGCTACGGATGTGTTGTGATTACCGTGCATTGAACAAGCAGACGGTAAGGAACAAGTATCCTTTGCCATTGGCTGGTGATTGCTTTGACAAGCTTGCGAAAGCCTGGGTGTTTTCCAAGCTGGACTTGAGGCATGGGTATTATCAGGTGCGGATAGCTGAAGGAGATGAGAAGAAGACCGAGATCGTAACAAGGTATGGTAGCTTTGAGTTCCTTGTTATGCCATTCGGGTTATGCAACGCTCCTGCTACGTTTTGCACTTTGATGAACGATGTTCTACGACCATACTTGGATTTGTTCGTAGTAGTGTACTTGGACGATATAGTGGTGTACAGTGACAATATGGAGGATCATAAGAAGCACTTGGCGATGGTGTTCGAGGCACTGAGGGAGAATCAGTTGTTCTTGAATAAGTCTAAGTGTGTGTTCGCTGAGACCAAGATTCTGTTCCTTGGGCATATTGTTGGTCAGGGGTACATACGGATGGAGCCGAGTAGAGTGAAGGCGATTGAGGACTGGGTTGAACTGAAGAATGTCCATGAGATGAGGGTGTTCTTGGGCATGACCAACTACCAACCAAAGTTTGTAGAAGGTTACTCCAAGGTGACATCGACACTGACAGACTTATTGAAGAAAGACAAGAGGTGGTGTTGGACGGATAAATGTCAAAAGGCATTTGATGACTTGAAGAGAAGGATGGTTACAGCGCCGATACTGAAGTTGTCTGACTTCGGGAGACCATTTGAGGTACACACTGATGCTTCATATTTTGCCATAGGAGGGGTTCTTATGCAGGATGGGCATCCGGTGGCGTATGAGAGTCGGAAGTTGCACGATAGAGAACGGAGGTATCCGGTTCATGAGAATGACTGCGATCATCCACTATCTTCATGTGTGGAGGCATTACCTGATTGGGAAGTCATTTTTTGTCAAGACTGACAATGTTGCAGCAAGTTATTTTGCATCACAACCGAAGCTTTCTGCGAAGCAAGCTCGTTGGCAGGACTTCTTGGCAGAGTTCGACATGTCTATTGAGTATAGACCAGGTAGACACAATGCGCTAGAAGATGCCCTTAGTAGGAAGGGACAACTTGCAACATTGGAGGGTGAAGACCGGGCAACAAGGAGTAGAAGTTGGGTTCAGATGTTAGAAGAGATGCAAAACAAACTGAAGGAAAGTGTTGAAACCGATACTTTGGTGCAGAATATAGTGAAGCAGATAAAGGAAGGGAAGACATGAAATTTCTTTCTACGGGACAGTTACTTGTTCTTTGGAAACTGACTCTATGTTCCAAAGACATCTGGTCTTAGGAGGCACCTTTTGAAGGAGTGCCACGATTCTCCATGGGCTGGCCACCCAGGGCAGCGTCGTTCTTTGGCATTGTTGGAGAGGGGGTTCTTTTGGGAGAAGATGCGGGAGGATGTGGAGGAGTATGTACACACGTGCATCATTTGTCAGCAGGACAAATCGGATACTTAGAGGCAAGGAGGACTGTTGTAGCCTTTATCGATTCCAGAGAGGCCATGGATGAGTGTCTCGATGGACTTCATCACTCAGTTACCACAGGTGCAGGGGTATAATGGGATCATGGTCGTGGTTGATCGTTTTTCCAAGTATGCTGTCTTTGTTCCTACAAAGATACCTTGTGGAGCCGAGCGGACTGCGGAGTTGTTATTTAAGAACATAGTGAAGTATTGGGGGATGCCGTTGAGTATTGTGTCGGATAGAGATCCGCATTTTACAGGGAGATTTTGGACCACATTGTTCAAGTTAGTTGGGACAGAGTTGTTGAGGAGTTCGAGCTACCATCCACAGACAGATGGGCAAACCGAGAGGATCAATGCATTGCTGGAGGACTATTTGAGACATTATGTGACGGCTGATCAAAAGAATTGGCCTAAACTCTTGGATATTTCTCAGTTTAGCTACAATATTCAAAAGAGTTCTGCGACAGGGTACAGTCCATTTGAGTTGGTGAATGGACAGATGACGGTTGCACCGCACATCGTTGTGACAAGAGGTTTTTTGAGGAGTCCTCATGCGAAGAGGTTCATGAAGGCTTGGGAGGAGACATTGGAGTTGGCACGGTTGCGCTTGCACGATGCTGCAAGGAGGATGAAGAAGTATGCTGATAGGGGAAGACGGGATGTACACTTCAGTGTGGGGGATATGGTGTTTCTCAGGATTACCGGGGAGCAGTTTCAGAGCCAGCCAAGGGGACGGCCGCCAAACTAACACGGAAGTATGAGGGACCATTTTGGGTGAAGAAGCGAGTGGGGGAGGTTGCTTACGAGCTAGAGCTTCCACACCATATGCACATGAAGCATCCAGTTTTTCATGTTAGTCAGTTGAAGAGATGCAGACTTGATTCAGACCATCCAGAGAGAGTTGAACCACCGAGAGGACCAGCTGGGATAGTGGACAAACCAGGCTTGGAGTTGGAGAAGATATTGAGTTATCAGACTACAGGGATTGGTTGCCACCAGAAACGGGAGTACCTTGTCAGATGGAAGGGAGCACCGGAAGAGGAAAGTTGGGAATCGGAGGACTCACTTTGGAAGTGGAAGAGGAAGATTACGAGATTTGAGCGGAGAGTACTTAGACGTGCAGGATTGTCGAG
>APFE030651044.1:84670-103759 GCA_000404065.3 Pinus taeda
GCTAAAAGTGATTGGCCAAAAGAAAATTCAAAAAAGTGTAGTGTTTGAATCATGTTTTTTATGATGAAAATAAATTCAATGCCATCAAAAACTTCCAAAGCACCTAAAATCTTAAAATGCGACACATGTAATTTAAATTTACAAAAATCCTAAAACCAAAAACTTTACATAATTTTATCAAAATCTTATCAAAATTTCCATCATTTTCAAAACATTTACCAACTATATGCATTGAGGAATATCACTAGATATATGTCGCGCTTGAACGGTTCAATTCCAGCAAGATGTGTGACGATTTAGTCCCAAAAATATTATGCTTTATCTGCTATTATCTTGCACCGGAAAAAATGATCCCTCCAATTTGCTTGTCGAGATGAGTTCATCTAGGCTCCCAGTGTCAACTCAGTTTTCAATGAGGGAGTGTTAATCTTAAATTAGATATCTTAATAATCAGAAAAATCCATTAAGCTATCATGAGGGATAGAAGATTAAAAATATATATATATTGCAATATTTTTATTATAGTTAATTAGGGTTATTTTGTGGCTTTTCAGCATAGATAAATTAAAATCTAAAATAAATTTATTTAATAAGTAATTATTTATATATATATATATATATATGAAATTTGAAATGGTTTAATTAGTTTGATGTCTATTTATGTATATTAGTTTATTAAATAATAGACCTTATATAAATTTATTGAAATGTTTTATTTAGTTAGATATCTAGTGATTTCTATCAAAAGAGTGTTTAATTCATTATGGATCATCTAACAAATAAATGCTCATATAACAACTTTCCAACCTAATGTAGAGGGTCTGAGGACCTTAATTTTTCAAGGAAGTTGTGCCCTTGGAATCAACACATACTATGTATTGGTGTTCTCCTTTCTCCCACTCCAAAATCTTCCCCTAGGGCCCTTCTCTCACATGCAACTTGGCTCATGTGTGCCAAACAATTTTTTCTAGTTTTTCATCTCGTTTTCCCTTATTATTTCTATCATTGATATCATTATTGATCCAATTCATTCCCCACCTGAGGCCATCATAGAGCCCTGACATCTAGACCATATGTTGCTTCCACCATATCCTCCTCAATCATATGGTTGCACATGGTTGGTATTTTCTCCATCCACATTAATCTCCTTATCATTTTAACACCCCTTATAGCCTAGGGAATTCATTCTACATCACCATTCTCCTTGGGAACTATTTGTCTACTCATCTTATGAATGAACTCTTACTCCGTTCTCATTATATTGCTAACTTACCCTTATGCTCTGAGGTACCAGATATATTGATCATTATCAATGCACCACCACGCATGCGTTTGGCCTCTCATTCAAAAATTATTAATAGACCATTTGTGTGATCAATCATCACCCTTCAACCCACACCAAGACTAGCCAATGGGACCCCCACACTTTGTAGTTTCCTTTTTGCACAATTATGCTAGATTCCATTTTATTAGGGTGCTCGTCTCTTTGTTTTTCCATCCCCATCTACACTTATTAAATTATTTTGGAAAGTGTACAAAGATTTTTTGAAAGAAATGATCATCTCATCATCATCCCATTTCTTCATTCCTCAACAATAGTCTGAGTTTCCCTTCATTGGATCATCTATGTTTCTCACTACCACTATTTACTTGGTACCCCATTACTGTCACCTAATTGTGCATTTCGGTTCTTAAAACTCCCCTTCGACATCCTCTAGACTGTAGGGGATTTCTTTTCCTAGTTTGTTTTGATTTATACCATCAACAATGATGCTCCAACCAAGGTTTATCCATAGTCGATATATCTATATATTATATATATATATATATATATATATATATATATATATTATATATATATATATATATATATATATATATATATATTATATATATATATATATATATATATATATATTTTTAACCTCGTTCATCATGCCCTCACTTTAGTTCTTAATAGTTTTATATATGAATAAACTACAAGTGGTTTTCCCAAGGCTCTTTTCCATGTGTTGTCATGGCTTCCTTCCTCTCAACATCAACCCTCATACTTCTAGGAACCAACAATATCTTGGTTCTCATTCTCATGTCCAATGATGGACTTGGAATGGAACAATGAGAGTCGTTATTGTTCATTTATCCCATTCACCCCTCAGACATCCAACTTCAACAATGTCTCACATCATATTGAGTTTGACCTTATGACAATTGTAGTTTCATGTTTTCTTCGAAGACCCATAGGCTTGGTCAACATACATCCATTAATAGTTCATAAATTTTCATATCATGACCAAAAATATCTTCTAGCACTACCAATGCCACTGAGGGTGATGCATCTATCTACTTCAACATCAATGATTATGTTCATAGCACCTTTGACACGATCTCTCTCGTATACCAATGTAACCACTACAATTAATCGTCATGATCATAAGCATGGGACATGCCCACCTCATTTATATATTGTATATAATTTTTAATAGGATGATGGCTTAGAAAGTGAACCCCCTACCTCTCCTTTAACACCTCCTATTCTCTCAAATTCTCTCCCTTATAGTACCAATCAACAAGTATCACAACAAAAAAATAATAACGTATTTCAACTATATGTTTTCTCCTAACCTCGTACACCATGGCGCAAACATTTCTAGCTAGAATTTTCTCATGCAACTATATGGATGATTTCCAGATTATATCAATTATCAAGAAAATAAATTTATGTATAGAGTGTGATCTAAATATAAGCTCATGGCACCTTTGACACGATCTCTCATATATACCAATGTAACCACTATTATTAATAGTCACGATCACAAGAATGGGACATGCCCACCTCATTTATATATTATACTTAGAAAGTGAACCCCCTATCTCTCCTTTAAGACCTCCTATTCTCTCAAATCAAAATCTCTCTCCCTTATAGTTCTCTTAGAAAGTGAACCCCCTATCTCTCCTTTAAGGCCTCCTATTCTCTGAAATCAAGATCTCTCTCCCTTATAGTATGAGTTAACAAGTATCACAACAACAACAATAAAATAAGACATTTCAAGTGTATGTTTGCTCCTAACCTCATACACCATGGCAAAAATGTTTCTAGCTAAAATTTTGCCATGCAACTATATATATGATTTCTGGATTATATCAATTATCAAGAAAACAAATATATGTATAGAGCTTGATCTATAAATATAAGCTCAATAACATCATTCATTCATTTTTTGGTATTTTCCAAGGTCTATATTTTCTAAAATTTCTTAATTCCAGTGCACTGGTCACACTCCCTTCAAGCATGAGAAGAGCATAAAAGAATCAAAATTCATTAAACTAGCCAAGGCCATGAGATACATGGTTTTTTTTTTAATAGATACCAGAGATTTTGGAGCCATTTGAAAAGAAATAAAAAGGCAAGTATATGTTGTAAAAAATTGTTTGAAATAATTATTCTACAATTGTACTATTGTTGTACTATTGTTAAATGTATATTGTACTATTGTTAAATGTATATTGTTACTAAGACCTTATGGTTTCATCCAAAATTTATCTAATTTATGTTTTATTTTAAACTCTAAAAATAACTGCTCACAAGTTAACTACTCATCCCCACTAATATTATACCTATGTATCTGGAAAGTAAATATAAAAACCTGTAGATAGTATATGTTTTATTTTTAATCCTAAAAATAAAATAGCTAGCAATAAAAATAAAATAGCTAGCAATATTATTTATGTATCTAGAAAATAAATATAAAACCTTGTAAATAGTATATGTTTTATTTTAAAATAGCTAACATAAGCAGCGCAATATTAGAATTAAAAGAAAAAGAAAAATAGCATCCAGCAAAGTGAAGAGTAAAATAAATGTAGATATTTGCACTTTAGATTTAAAAATAGGCCACAGAAGGAGGAGTGGAAAATCGAAAGTAAAAGAAACTCTGGAAAACTAATCTAGATCTATGCACGTTATATCTAAAAATAATCCACAGAGGCAGCGTAAAATTAGAAGCTAGAGTAAAACTGGAAAAATAAAGAGCCCATTGGATGCATGCACGTTGGAATTTAAATATTTATTAATAATAAAGTATTAATAATAGAATTTCAAATCATCACAACATTATTTTATTAAGAATGGAATATAACAGTTGTTCTAAGGATAACTGTTATTTCTCATCTAACATGAATGGATAAAAAGTATAGCTTTTATTTTTTCCAGCTAATCAAGTTGGTTAACATAAATCAATAAAATTTTGAATATGGTAATTTATATATTGGAAATAGAAAGTTGTATTAAAAAGTCAAAACAAATGAGGTTTAGTTATAATATTACTTATGTTGGTATTGTTGTTGTTTTGCTTTATCTATCTAATATGGGCCCCACCACATTTTAGAGGTTTATATTTTAAATTACTATTTGGAATTGTTATCAAATATATTTAAAACATGTTATTCATTAGATTTGTGAAAGTTATGGGGTAAATTAGTCAAGCTACATAGTATCCCAATAAATTCATAGTTGAGATATCTTGTTTTGAAGAGAGTTTTGGGGTTGTCTTCCACTTTAAACCTAGTATGTTAGTGATACTTTGACCACAATCAATCTTAGAATCTACTAAATCCTTTTTTTTATTTGATAAAAAAGGTCACCAATCCAAGGAATCAAACATGTATACCTATCTTGGAGAGTATCCTTGTTTATATATTAATGATAATTGCAAAGTTAAAATACTTCATCTCTCATTTTGACAAAGATCACTAGTATTCTCTATGGAGATACACTAGGCATATCTCTCATTTTGACAACGATCACTAGTGTTCTCTATGGAGGGCATAATCATCCTCAGATATAGTGTATACTTTAATTTGATGCTTAATTCATTATGCTTAGGAGTTTTCATTCATTATGATGTTTTATGTATGGTTTTCCTCTAGCTTCGAAATTATAATGAAGTCAATGTTTTTCGTCAAAAGGACTTCAAGTTACAAAACAGGAAATACAACTTCAAGTAAAAAAACGGGAAATACATCTTTCAACTCAGACAACATAGTATGTTGCTCCATGGAAGAGCTGTTTTCTTTGCTAAATATTTCAATTCAATAAATCCCACTACAATTCTACAAACACTTAGTTCACTTTCACCCTTAAAATAAACATAGTGAGACCTTTCATTTAATTATATGAGCATCAATTGATTCTTTCAACCATTAACAATAGCAAATTTTATAGAATAATACTCCAAAGAAGCTCTATGGGTTTCTGACCAATGCATACTCATTATCAAGTCATAAGTTCTTACCAATTTTCTATAAAAACCCATATGAGTTGAAAAACCCCTAATTTCTATTAACAAATTCTTGACAAAAATTACCTACATAATTCTTTACCACACATGTCGTTTCAAATGCTTTGAAATCATCATTCTCATGGGATACCAACCCACATGACAAAAACCAAAAGGGAAACGAATCTATTTAAAGCACTATAGCTAGTTAAAATAATGATGGAAATCATCAGTCATACATGATGCTTAAATGCTAAGGCCTAATGCTCATCACGGTGATTATTTAAGTAATACCCTATATGAACATGATATGTAAGTATATGAGCATAATAAATTATAAACTACACTTGAGCCTATAAGTCACTAGGAGAACCATAGGGGGCAATGATCCAATGATTATGAGAATATTTTGTAATCGTTACTAATATGTATTGTGAACTGAATGTCAAATCTCAAAAAGGCTCTTAAATTTGAGTGCGTGTTTCTTTCATTTGTATTTCAAGTGGTGATTTTGATAATAATAACATATTTAATTGTATATGGTCATATCTAAAATAAAAAATTATTATTTATTTTGATGTTTTTTAATTTCAATTATATGTTTCATTTGAATTTTTTTGTTTTTTTAAGAAAATAGATTAGTATTTTGTTAATTTTAAGAATAAGAAGTTAATAATAGGCTTTCAAATCTGCACAGCGAGAGGGAGAGAGCAGCACAATTTTTTCAAGCAGAGCAGTGGCACTTCCTCCTGGAAGGTGGCCGGAATCGTTCCTCAGCAATCAGGGGGTTCTGAAAGGTTGCAGAAGGCCCGATTATCCAAATTGGGTGTTCGGATAGGTATTTTTGCACTATTTTTCACCACGAGTTTAGTGGTGTTGTTTGTTTCTAGAGCTGGGGTATCCATGGGCCAGCTATCTTCCAAATTGGAGATATAAGGGTGTTTTTATGTAAAATTTCGTTTGTACTTCTCTCTTTTGGTGGCACTTAATAAAAAGAAGGCATCCCCACTATTGAACAGGGCCCGGAGATGTAGTCCAAATTGGATGAACTCCATAATCAAATCTCTGTGTCATGATATTTTGTGACGATGTCTCTTTGTCTTCATTTTTCATGCTTATGTTTTTATGGTTTTTAAGCATTGTAACTCATGTCAATTCTGATGCATCTATAAGCGAAAAAAATCTTGGATCAAGTGGTATCAGAGCAGGGCTTAAGTGATACGAATTGCATGAGTGCGCTAACCAGAGATAGGCTTCATAGGACAAGCATCTTAAAGAGGAGGCATGGCAGAGGATGAAGCTCGAGCGTGAATGACCGAGTGTGGATTGTCGAGTTTTGTGGCATGGTTGTGCGATAAATCCATGTAGAGAGGGATCAACAACCATGGAGAGTAACAAAGAGATGTACTGGACCTTCTTGTGAATGTCCAAAATGGTGGACATTATGTATGGCGTGTATGAGAAGGGCATAGATGACGAGACAGAGGAATCAAAAAGCAATGTGTCGTCTACGTCTCTCAGCACCTGTGCATCTGATTCCTCACCTTCCTCGAATGAGGATATTGGCCAGCTGCTTCAAGAAGAGAATGATGAGTTAAGAAGGCTCTTGCGAGAAGAGAAAGAGGAGAAGCATTAATCACAACTCCAACTACAAACTGCAGAGACAGGCTTAGAATAATTAAAGTGCATCGATCAGAGTCTTCAAGGAGAGCTTGTTGGGTTATAGAGGCTTCTACAGGAAGAGGAAGAGAAGAAGCAAAGGCTTCTACGCCAACTGCAAGCTAAGCACGAGGCCTTGGAAAAGATGCAGCGTAACTCCCGTGAGGTAAAGACCAGCTCTCTAATTTCATGTAATTTTCCTGATAACGATTTCCCTACTTTTGAAAATCATACCACGGGAATTGGCTCCAAATTGCTGAAGAGAATGGGGTATGAAGGAAAAGGCTTGGGCATTAATGGTCAAGGCATTGTCAATCCCATCAAAGTAGAAGAAATACCCTGTCGAACAGGACTAGGGTATGTCAAGAGCGAAGCTGAGAAGTGCATTATTACACCCCTTGAACCATCAATGGCAGATGATGAGAAACCCTTAATCAAATCTTTCCAACTCAACAGTGGAGGTAAAAGATGTTGATATCCCTTCAGTTTCATCTTCACATAGTTTAATTTCTGTTGGAAATGTGGAGATACTAATTTCAAGGACAAATATGAGACTCCTTCAGGATGAGGTAAAAGGAAGAAGAAAGACTTGGTGCTAATAACCAAGGCATAACTCAGCCATTGGAGGTTGAGCAAAGACCATGATTTGCAAGGTTAGGGTGCATTAGGGTGCATTAAAGGATAGTGCTCAAAGATATGAGAAGCTTCCACAACATTGTTAAGACCGTCGAGGAAAGAGGATGATGGGGACACATCACCATCAACCTATGGAATTATGCATACCAGAGACATAACTGAGGCAAGCTCTTGTTCCCATGATCATACCAGAGACCGGCAGAAAAGGTATAGCTAGTCTTGGTATTTTAATGTTCATTTTTATTACAATCGCATTGTTAATAATGGACGTAGATCATGGCATATAAGGACTTGAATTTTTTGTGGATTGCATAACCATTTGTTTGTTGAGTGCTGGAAGAGAATGACAACACAAAAAAAGATGAGGCGTAGAAGACCCTCTAAACAACAAGCAAAGAAGAAGAAGATCAGGCAGATCTAGAAGGTGAGGGCTCATTGTAGTCATTGCGACAGAGGTGGTCATCAGAGAGCCACATGTTGGAGGCTCCATCCAGAGCAGTGTCGTAAGGACAAGAGCATCCAAGCATGAACCAGGCGAAATAGTTGTTCGACCAGCGACTGCGCCATAGGGAGATGATCCATTCACTTTAATAAGTGAGATATGGTTCTTATAGGTGTGTTAGAATGTCAAGGCTTTATGATGTGTCATGTGTTGCATTTTTTTTATGGTAAAATGATGATGTGCTTTCCATCACTTGGTTTAAGCAACAGTGGTATTGGCCGCCTTTTTGCAAATCATGTGTTGTAGTGATGATGTGTTTTCCTTAACTTTTTGAAGCAACAATGATATTTTTGGCCTTGTATTAAAAGTTGTGACATTGTTTTCATTTTTGTAAACTTGACCACAGAGTGTGTTATAAAATCATGGCAGACATGGGATGCTTGGCTCATTTTTTGTCACATGGTGAATTGTGTGATTTGAAAAATATATGTACTATAGGTTTGCAGGAGATGTAGGTGTTGGTTCATCAGTTATGGCTATGAAGGACAAAGGTGAAGAAGAAGGAAGGATGACCTGTTATGACATTTGCAGGGCAGACAAGCTACAAAATAATTGTCGATTATGATCATGCTTTTGGAGGACCAAAAGCTCTTCAGTAGGGACGATTGATCTAGTTGGATCTTGAGTCCGTATTTATTTCATTTGTATTTCAAGTGACGATTTTGATAATAATAACATATTTAATTGTATATGGTCATATCTAAAATAAAATAATAATAAAAATAAATAAAAAAATATTATTATTTATTTTGATGTTTTTTAATTGAGTTATATTTTTTATTTGAATTTTTTTGTTTTTTTAAGAAAATAGATTAGTATTTTGTTAATTTTAAAAATAAAAAGTTAATAATAGGATTTCAAATCTGCACAACGATAGGGGGAGAGTGGTGCAATTTTGTCAAGCAGAGCAGTGGCACCTGCTCCTGGCAGGTGGGAGGAATCATTCCTCAGTAATCAGGAGTTTCCGAGAGGTTGCATAAGGCCCGATTATCTGAATTGGGTGTTCGGATAGGCATTTTTGCACTATAAGGATGTTTTTATGTAAGCAAAAAAAGTCTTAGATCAAGTGGTATCAGAGCAGGCTTAAGTGATACGAATTGTATGAGTGTGCTAACTAGGGATAGGCTTCAAAGGATGAGCATCTTAAAAAGGAGGCATGGGAGAGGTTGAATTTCGAGCGTTAATGACCGAGTGTGGATTTCCGAGTTCTATAGCGTGGCTGTGTGATAAAGCTGTGTAGAGAGGGATCAAAAACCATGGAAAGTGACAAAGAGATGTACGGGACCTTCCTGTGATTATCCAAAATGGTGGACATTATGTATGGCGCGTATGAGAAGGGAAGAGATGAGGAGACAGAGGTATCAAAAAGTGATGTGTCATCCACGTCTCCCAGTGCCTGTGCATCTGATTCCTCAACTTCCTCGAATAAGGAGATTGGCCAGCAGCTTCAAGAAGAGAACGTTGATTTAATAAGGCTCATGCGAGAAGAGAAAGAGGAGAAGCATTGATCACATCTCGAACTACAAACTACAGAGGCAACCTTGAAAGGATTAAAGTGCATCGAACAAAGTCTTCAAGGAGAGCTTGTTGGGTTACGGAGACTTCTACAGGAAGAGGAAGAGACGAAACAAAGGTTGTTATGCCAACTGCAAGCTAAGCACGAGGCCTTGGAAAAGTTGCAGCGTAACTCTGTAAGGTAAAGAGAATATCTCTGATTTCATGTAATTTTCCTGATAACGATTTCCCTGCTTTTGAAAATCATACCACGGGAATTGGCTCCAAACTTCTGAAGAGAATGGGGTATGAAGGAAAAGGCTTGGGCATTAATGGCCAAGGCATTGTCAATCCCATCAAAGTAGAAGAAATGCCCTGTCGAATAGGACTTGGGTATGTCAAGAGGGAAGCTGAGAAGTGCGCTATTACGACCATTGAACCATCAATGAAAGATGATTAGAAGCCCTCATCAATTCTTTCCAACTCGACAGTGGAGGTAAAAGATGTTGATATCCCTTCAATTTCATCTTCACATAGTTTAATTTCTGTTGGAAATGTGAAGATACCAATTTCAGGGAAAAATATGAGACTCCTTACCAAGATGAGGTACAAGGAAGAAGAAGGACTTGGTGCTAATAACCAAGGCATAACTCAGCCATTGGAGGTTGAGCAAAGACCTCGATTCGCAAGGTTGGGGTGCATTGAAGGACAATTCTCAAATATGTTAGAACCTTCTACGACATTGTTAAGACCATCGAGGAAAGAGGATGATGGGGACACATCAACATCAACCTATGGTAGTATGCATACCAGAGACAAAGTTGAGGCAAGCTCTTGTTCCCTTGAGCATGCCGGAGATCAGCAGAAAAGGTATAACCAATCTCAGTATTTTAATGTTCATTTTGATTACAATCACATTACTGATAATAGACATAGATCATGGCATAGAAGAACTTGAAATTTTTGTGGACTGCATAACCATTTGTTTGCCAAGTGCTGGAAGAGAATGACAAAACAGAAAAATATGAGGCGTAGAAGGCCCTCTAAATAGCAGGCAAAGAAGAAGAAGATCAAGAAGATCTGGAAGGTGAAGGCTCATTGTAGTCATTGCGATAGAGGTGGCCATCAGAGAGCCACATGTTGCAGACTCCATTTAGAGCAGTGTTGCAAGTACAAGAGCATCTAAGCATGAACCAAGCGAAACAATTGTTCGACCAGCAAGCGCGCCACAGGGAGATGATCCATTCACTTTGATAAGTGAGATATGGTTCTTCTAGCAAAATATATGTCCTATAATTTTCCAGGAGATGCAGGTGTCGATTCATCACTTATGGCTCTGAAGGACAAAGGTGAAGGAGAAGGAAGGATGACCTGTTATGACATTTGCAGTGCAGACAAGATAAATAATAGCTACCAATTATGATCACACTTTTGGAGGACCAAAATCTCCTCAGTAGGGAGATTGATTCAGGTGGATCTTGAGTAAAGTACTAGTGGCATGGTTGAAAGGCTCAAAACTCAAAGTGGCATATTCTAGATGAACTCAACATTAGATCGAAGTGCTCATCGCCCTCATTCTAACGGTGTGAACGACACTCAAATCCGAGTTTAGATGACAAAGTTTGAGTTTGACTTGTCTAAGTGGTAAGGATAAGATGACATGGCAAAGTTTCAATGAATGAGGGAGCGCCATGTGGCAGGTTTCCACTGGGTCTCGCATATTTCATATCAATGAAAAGAGGAATGACTTAAGGAGAATTGACCCTTGGCGTTACCGGATGCAATTGCGATATCGCTTAGCACAGGCTGGTGGAGGAACAAAAAGGTATATTGGCCTCAGCGAAGACCCAATTGCGATGTGATTTTATCGTATACCACAAAAAGGTAAAGGTCGTAGTTACTAATCAGCATCGGAAGGGTGTGAATTGTGATTGCGATGGGGAATCAGACCCGATATTCTATATATGATGTTTTATATCCATCGGCGGGTCCATCATATCACGGAACACAGGATTGTGTCAGTCCACCAATGAATGGCGCCGATTGCGATTTTGCGATGGGCCATGATATTTTCCCATTACAATTTGTGATGGGGGTCCTGAACGCGATATGTTATTGGTTATGTTTAATACTCCCGATGGGTCCACAGAGCGCCTGTTGTAAGAGGTGTTGACATACGCCGAATTGCGATTTGTGATAGCAGACCCGGACACAACCTTTTATAGGCTATGTTTAATACTCCCAATAGATTTGCAGAGTGCCTATTGTAAGAGGTGTTGACATACGTCGAATTGTGATTTGCGATGGGGGTCCCAGATGCGATATTTTATAGGCTATGTTTACTGCTCCCAGCGGGATTGTAGAGTGTCTGTTGTAAGAGGTGTTGACATATGCCGAATTGTGATTTGTGATGACGCTTTCAGATGCGATATTTATATATTATGTTTGATAATTCTGGCAGTTATGTGGATCGCACAGAAATGCATAATGCGTGGAATTGGGATTTGTTTGTTGATTGCAAGAGCACCGATAGGGATCTGTCCGCTCATTGCGGTACGCCAATCAGCAAATCGTCGATTTCAATGCACAATTAGCACCACTTTGCCAGATTTATAAGGTAGTTGGCGCAAGTCTTAGTCAAGCAGAGATTTTAGATATCCGATTAGAACCGTCAGTATAACTTAGTATTTGGTTAAGAACTGCCCAAGTATTGAGGAATTTGGCCACCGGATATATAAAACTGATTATCCTCATAGCGGGGGAGAACAGAGAGAGCAGCACAGTTTTTTCAAGTAGAGCAGTTCTCCTGGAAGGTGGCCGGAACTGTTCCTCAATATTCAAGAGGTTTTGAGAGGTTGCAGAAGGCCCGATTATCTGAATTGGGAGTTCGAATAGGCATTTTTCTAGTATTTTTCGCCAGGAGTTCAGTGGCATTGTTTGTTTCTAGAGCTAGGCTATCCATCAGCCAGTTATCTTCCAAATTGGATATGTAAGGATGTTTTATGTAAAAATGTACTTGTACTTCTCTCTTTTCATGTCACTTAATAAAAGAAGGCCTCCCCACTATTGAGTAGGGCCTGGAGATGTAGTCCAAATTGGACGAACCCCGTAATCAAATCTCTGTGTCATGATATTTTGAGATGATGTCTCTTTGTCTTCATTTTTCATGCTTATGTTTTTATGGTTTTTAAGCACTGTAACTCATGTCAATTTTGATGCATCTATAAGAGAAAAAAATTCTTGGATCATTAGGAGTAGGTTTAAAGTAACCCTTAACATGTTTCTTGGTAGTGGTGATAAATTCTCCTTAATGTGAATTGAGGGAATGTTGAAAACGCCTCGCCTAAAAGGCACTTGTACGGTGGGTTTTGAACCACATCCAAAAGGAAAATTGAGCATTTTTATGAAACACCTATAGAGTTTCCTTTTGGATGTGTGGGGGATGAACTATCGCCAAAAGATTCTCTAAGGGAATTCAACCGCCCCCCACCCCACAAAATCCCCCTTGAAAGCCACATTTAAGGGTGGTTCAAGACTCATATTAAAACATTGTTTAAAATCCTTTTTTTAGCATTGATAATTTTACATTTTATTTTCCCCAAATAACCCATAATTCCACATGTTGTGATGGAAAAAAACATCGTTCAATGATTATTTATGGATGGTTCAAAACTACCATTATAACCCTATAAGGGATTTAAAAGGTAGCATCTTACATGCCCAGTAATCAATTTGAGTATTGATTTGTTGAAACGATCATAATATTGGGGAGTTGGGTGAGTCAATATTATACAAATTAAACAATTGTTAGTATGTTTTAAAATATTATTAATCAATGAAACAACACCATAAATTAGACATACACACATAGATCAAGAGACACAGATATTTACAATTAAACTCGTAAAGGGAGAAAATGACAAATATTCTTTTAATTTGGTGTAAATGCCAACACCAACTTCAATTTACATCAGATTATCTAGGCATCAACGTACTAGTGGCTCCAACCCCATTCTATTTATAAGCACCCTCTTATTGGAAGCACCAACTCCCATTATTTGTAGGCATTAACCTACTGATCTTTTCAGGTTCTACCTAAAGGAGACCAATCTCCTAATAAACAACTTTAATATTTCTTCTTACAAGCTTCTTTGATATTCTATTTGTACACCCTCTTTGTCTCTTATTCTCTACAATTTCTTATGCACAACAATTTTATTGTTATGGTATTGTTATTGTATTGTGATCTCTATTGTCCTACTACATTTATGGTTGAACTTTCTGAAGTATAATTGCCTAATTATAATCTAAAATGTGCTAAAGTAATATCAATATCATTGGAAGTAATTATCAGTTTTACAAAATTTTGCTTGTCTATGTTGCACTTGGAAACTAAACATAATTCAACAAGAGTATGTGCATTATAAAGGATAAAATTCAGTAATGAATGTGAAATACTCCTTCGGAATATTTAGTTTATTAAGAGATTGAACCGTCATATAGACGGAAATATTAATGAACCAACGATATGTGAATCAACGTCCCTAATATGGTTTGCAAAAGGATGTTGATGAGAGAAGTTTATTTTGCTTATCTAACAACTCCCTCAAATCTCATAGGGATAGTGATATAAGGGACTAATATTTGTGCTTTATGCCCTTTATATCTCTAATTTTTTATAGAAAACTAACTATAGTAAAAAGAACTTATGCATAGTATGGTGCAGACATATGGAAAGGAAAGTACATATAATAGGTATATAATGTAACAGTCACAAGTATAAGAGAAGACTAGTATAAACTAAAATAATTAATTAATTTGTAAACTAGCTTAAGATAATAATCTATCATTGTGGGTTGATGTGCAAACTAGTTGAAGTACCATCGATTAAACCATTAAGCTACATCCCTGGCTTTAGTCTCCCAATCAACTTTGGAAAATTAATTATGAGAAATAATTCCATCGTGTAGTTCCACCCTTTTATCATGGGATAAATCTCACATAAGTAAAAGAAAAGGTGAAAAGGTATTCATTTTAGCCAAACAACCGAGGTAAGTTGATATTGGGTTTCTCTCACCATAATGGAGTGGAAAATAGGGTTATAACACCATGGATAAAATAAAATTTGTGTACATTGTTTATTGATCCTCATTAATGCTTCCGTAGGACATGAAACCTTGTACTTCAAGGATTTCTTCTAGGGATACAATTAGATTCATACCGCCATGCAAATCCATACAATGTTGATTTCAATACACCTTGAGGCGCCTTCTCCTGTCACGTTATGTCCTTCACACTCAAGAACATCAGACCCACTTTCTAGTGAGCCATGAATTACATCATTCATGATGTAGATCACCTCATCCTTACTTGGATTATCTCAACTCTCATTCCAATAAGTATTTACCACACCTCTAGGATGTTTGCACAATATTTCGACACTATTAACAATCCAATCTCTTCATAAACCCTCTCAAGTACATGTTTTGTGATTTCACCAAATGATTTTTAGGAGTTATTGTACCCAAACGGAGATTATGGTTGATCCCTTGATGGTCCAAGCAATACAAATGCCCATATTGCAACTTTCCAACCTAATGTATAGGGTCTAAGGGCCTTAATTTTTCAAGGAATTTTTGCCATAGGAATCAACGCATACTATGTACTCGTGTTTTCTTTTCTCCCACTCCAAAATCTTCCCCTATGACCCTTCTCTCACGTGCACCTTGGCTCATGTGTGCCAAGCAATTTTTTCTAGCTTTTCATCTCATATTTCCTTATTATTTCTATCATCAATTTCACTATTGATCCAATTCATTCCCCACCTGAGGCCACCATAAAGCCCTGACATCTGGACCGTATTTTGCTTCCACCATATCCTCTGCAATCTTATGGTTGCACATGGTTGGTATTTTCTCCATCCACATTAATCTCCTTATCATTTTAACACCCCTTACATCCTAGGGAATTCATGCTACATCATCATTCTCCTTGGGAACTATTTGTCTGCTCATCTTATGAATGAACTCTTACTTCGTTCTCATTATATTGCTAAATTACCATTATGCTTTGAGGTACCAGACATATCGATCATTATCAATACACCACCACATATGTGTTTGGCCTCTCATTCACAAATTATTAATAGACCATTTGTGTGATCAATCATCACCCTTCAACCCACACCAAGACTAGCCAATGGGACCCCCACACTTTGTAGCTTCCTTTTCGCACCATTACACTAGATTCCATTTCATTAGGGTACTTGTCTCTTTGCTTTTCCATCCCCACCTACACTTATTAAATTATTTTGGAAAGTGTACAAAGATTTTTTGAAAGAAATGATTATCTCATCATCATCCCATTCCTTCATTCTTCAACAATAACCTGAGTTGCCCTTCATTGGATCATCTATGTTTCTCACTAACACTATTTACTTGGTACCCCATTACTGTCACTTAATTGTGTATTTCAATTCTCAAAATTCCCCTTCGACATCCTCTAGACTATAGGGGATTTCTTTTCCTAGTTTGTTTTGATTTATACCATCAACAATGATGCTCCAACCAAGGGTTATCCACAGTCGATATTATATATATTTTTTTAACCTCGTTCATCATGCCCTCACTTTAGTTCTTAATAGTTTTATATATGAGTAAACTACAAGTGGTTTTCCCAAGGCTCTTTTCCATGTGTTGTCAAGGCTTCCTTCCTCTCAACATCAACCCTCATACTTCTAGGAACCAACAGTATCTTGGTTCTCATTCTCATGTCCAATGATGGACTTGGAATGGAACAATGAGAGTCGTTATTGTTCAGTTATCCCATTGACCCCTTAGATGTCCAACTTCAGCAATGTTTCACATCATATTGAGTTTGACCTTATGAGAATTATAGTTTCATGCTTTCTTCGAAGACCCATGGGTTTGGTCAGCATACATCCATTAATAGTTCATAAATTTTCATATCATGACCAAAAATATCTTCTAGCACTACCAATGCCCCTGAGGGAGATGCATCTATCTACTTCAACATAAATAATTATGTTCATAGCACCTTTGACACAATCTTTCTCATATACCAATGTAACCACTACAATTAATCATCATGATCATAAGCATGGGACATGCCCACCTCATTTATATATTGTATATAATTGTTTAGTAGGATGATGGCTTAGAAAGTGAACCCCCTACCTCTCCTTTAACACCTCCTATTCTCTCAAATTCTCTCCCTTACAGTACCAATCAACAATTATCACAACAAAAAAATAATAACGTATTTCAACTATATGTTTTCTCCTAACCTCATACACCATGGCGCAAATGTTTCTAGCTAGAATTTTCTCATGCAACTATATGGATGATTTCCAGATTATATCAATTATCAAGAAAATAAATTTATGTGTAGAGTGTGATCTAAATATAAGCTCATGGCACCTTTGACACGATCTCTCATATATACCAATGTAACCACTATTATTAATAGTCATGATCACAAGCATGGGACATGCCCACCTCATTTATATATTGTATACATTTTTTCATTAGGAAGATTACTGAGAAAGTGAACCCCCTATCTCTCCTCTAAGACCTCCTATTCTCTCAAATCAAGATCTCTCTCCCTTATAGTTGGCTTAAAAAGTGAACCCCCTATCTCTCCTTTAAGGCTTCCTATTCTCTGAAATCAGGAATCAAAATCTCTCTCCCTTATAGTATGAGTCAACAAGTATCACAACAAAAACAACAAAATAAGGTATTTCAAGCGTATGTTTGCTTCTAACCTCATACACCGTGGCAAAAATGTTTCTAGCTAAAATTTTGTCATACAACTATATATTTGATTTCTAGATTATATCAATTATCAAGAAAACAAATATATGTATAGAGCTTGATCTATAAATATAAGCTCAATAACATCATTTATTCATTTTTTGGTATTTTCCAAGTTCTATATTTTCCAAAACCTCTTAATTCAAATGGACTAGTCACACTTCCTTAAGCATGAGAAGCCCATAAAAGAATCAAAGTTCATTAAACTGACCAAGACCATGATACACATGATTTTTTATAATAGATACCATAGATTTTGGAGCCATTTGAAAAGAAAAGAAGAGGCAAGTATATATTGTAAAAAATTATTTGGAATAATTATTCTACAATTGTAATATTGTTAAAGCGTATATTGTTGCTAATAGCCTGATGATGAGATTGTTGTTTGCGTTGGTGATGTTTTGCTTGCCCCTTCATGTGGGAGCAGCAGACACAGCCTCAGGGCGAGGGCGATCTTGTTTTGCAGGAATTTACCGTTTCGGAGACTCATTCGCTGATACTGGAAATGCGGGATTGCTTCACCTCTTTACAACTTTCATTTCCGCTCTCTTCCATATGGAAAAACCTTCTTTGGCTTCCCCGTCCGTCGTGCTTCAGATGGACGTCTCGTCATTGACTTTTTGGTAAATAATTAGCACTGATCTTCCAATTCCATGTATATATGTTGGGTGTAAAATATTGCATAGTCATGATCACTTCTTGTGTATTTTTCAGCCCTTCTATTGGACTGATCGACATGGAGCTGGCGGAGAGAAAAAACGGAGCTAACTTTGCCGTTGCCGCGGGTGCCACTGCATTGGACAATTCCTTCTTAAATGACAGACTCGTCTTCCCGCAGACACCATTATCTCTAGATACGCAAATCAGATGGTTCCACGAGTTGAAAATTTTCACCTGCAGAGCTAATTTGGGTATAATCATAGTATCATTTGAATTATGTAAAATTTTACTGACGGTTATGCTTCCAGATGGTTCTAAAATATATATTTGGTCAACAGATTGCCAAGTTCATTTCTCAAGAGCGTTATAGGGGAGGATCGCCAATACATGTGCGCCCTCCCCGCCACGTCATTTTTACACGCGGCAACCCACATGGCTCCAGTACGACACCTGTCCACCGTGGAGCTGGCCGTGTGGGCTATCACCTCTATCCTTTATTAACCACCTTCGCGCCGTTTACAACGTTGGTATCACCTCATTTCGACGATGTATGGTTTTCCCTTCGTCTTTCTGCTCGGGGCCGGTAGTTGGGCGAAGCCCCCCGCCGAAGATGGCGCGGCACGGCCCTGTAACCTGCGCGGGTTTTGGTTAGTTGTTGTTGCCGCTGACTGCATAGAATGGTTGACAGGGTTTCTAATGTTGCGGGCAGAGTTGTTTATTCGTGTGCTGGAGGATGTGTTTCATGGAGTTTCTGGGTTTCTGGCTGGGATAGCGGTTCTGCTTTTCTTGTGCGCCTCCGCCTGGATTTCTTGGTCGTTCTTCCATGCAATTTGTTTAACATGGAATGCCGGTTGTTTAGCATTTCTCTGGTGGTGGTCTTATTCGGCTGTCAAGTTGTTCGGGGAGGAGTCGGTCGCCATTCTACTGAGCTTGAGGTAACATAGCATTTTTAGGCATTTTTAGGCTGTTTTTGTCTTCTCTAATGGCTTCTAATGGCTTGTTTCTTCCTGTTGCAGGTGTTGCAGGTGTG
>APFE030651044.1:112666-137288 GCA_000404065.3 Pinus taeda
ATACGATCTCCGTTTGACGCGTATGATAGCTCGTTAGAAAGATCTATCCAAGAACTACCACTTTGGGAAGGGAAACATAGGTCCATGGACCCATGTTGCCCCCAGATTTCCAAAAAAACGTCGTTTAGGGCCTCAAAACGGCTCCAGAAGTTCAGGACCCGAAAAATTGCTAAAAATAGTAAATTGTGCTACAATTAAGGAAACTAAAAAAAGCTGAAAGAGACAGTTGTGGGGGTCCAAATGGGATAGGTGGGTGGCCACCAACATCCACTTGGATCATTCCTCCCCCCTTAGGAAGCAATGGTCCCCATTGCGTTGAATTCCTCCATCTGCTGAACTTGTCCTGCAATCTCTGATGTGTCCAATAATGGTGGGAAGCATGGTCGATGGCGGTCCACATTGAACAGTTGGTGCAGGCGAAGGAATGGAGGAATGATGTGCTCCGAAGCATTGTTCCCCATAGCCTTGGTATTGCTGTAAGGACCTTGTCGGAGTGGTCTGAGCCTCTGATGGGTTCTGGTAAGGCATTCTTTCTGTCGATGCAACCAGACTTTGTTTCCCACCTGAAACTTGTGTGGTACCACTGTGGGTGAGAAGAAGTTGTTCCTGTGTTCTGTCATGACCGTATTCCTTTGCTGTTGTTGCTGGGTAGAGGAACCCTGCATGGGGGTCATAGATGTAGCAACGATCTTCCCTTTACTTTGGGAGTGCACCATACAGATGAATTTCCTGGTCTGTGATATGAGCTTGCTGCCTTTCTTAGCAGTGATCAAAGATGTGGCGGTAGGTGGGGCTATCTCTGGAATCCTGTATAATGAATTATTCAAAGAAATAATGATAGCACGAGGCCTTGACTCATACACAGCATGTCGCCTCCACAAGTATGGTTGGCCTAATAATACATCACAAACATCCAGAGGTGTAACATCACACAATACCTCGTCTGTAAATGGCTTGATGCTGTAGGGAAGACGACACTGCTGGCGAACTTTGAGATTTCGTCCTTCATGAAGCCACCCGATATTGTATGGCTGTGGTTGTGGTGTAGTCGGTAGGCCCAACCGCTTCACGACCTCTGCTGAAATCAGGTTCTTTTGGCTCCCACTGTCGACAATGAATTATAGCGGCGAACCCTTCACCCACATCTGTGAGTGGAAAAGACGTTCCCCCTCCTCTGGCTCTTCGGGCTCATTCTTCTGGATCTTGGCAATGGCAACTGTGGCGCTGGGATCTGCATCAATAATCTGCTTCCCTTTGCCATTCCCCTTGTCGGGTTCTGGCTCAGGGTCGGAACATGTATCTGATTTGGAAGCCTTCAACTCGACCAGCAATGACTGCTTGGTCCGACACTCACTTGTGTTATGAGTGGGACTCTTGTGGAACTCACACCACTTTCCTGTGTCCTTCTTCCGCTTTGTGGTTTTGTTCTTTTTTTGTGGCTTCGACGGGTTGTCTTGGGTCACCCCGCCTTGGTTTTGTCCTTTGAGCTTCGGATTTGCAGATCCAAAGTCTCTCTTCTTCTGTTTGAACTTTTGCTCGATTTTGACAGCGTATCGGTATGCTGTGCCGAGTGAGGAGATGTCCAAGAACTCCTTCTCTTCCTGGATGTATCTGTGTAGGCAGCCGCGGTATTTGAACACCAGATGCCGCTCAGAATATTTGATACCCAACTGTGTGCGAAGGGTATGAAAAATGTTTGTGAACTCTGGCACATCTTGGTCTCGTCCCTGCCGCAGTCTGGTCCATCTGATGTATTTGTCCTCGTAGCTTTTGACAGGGTAGTACTGCTCCTTGATGGCATTTCGGAATGAATCCCAAATGGGTGCGGCTGAAAATAGTGAACTTGTACTTTCATCCTTCTGCTCGCAGTATGTTTACCACCAGTCCTTGACGTGGGGCACTGCTTTGAGAAGAGCGAAAACAATCTTTTCCCGACTTGAAAATTCATGAACAGAAAAATAACCCTCTAGCAGATTTAACCATTTATCTACTGCATCTGCGTCTATCTGACCCTCGAATATGGGGATTTAAAAATTAACTTATACCTTGAAGGGCGTGGCGTTTCCAGAGTAGCTGCTGGAAGCCGATGCGTCGCCTCTGGGTAGTCGCTGAAGGATCTGCGCAAAGCTATCCATCATCGCGTTCCTTTGCCGCTCGAGGGCTTCTTCGAGCAAGATTTTGATAGGATCTCCTGCCCCCTCGTCTTTCTTCTCATCCGCCATGGGAGGTCGTCGAGATTTGCGAGGCTGGTCTTGCAAAGGTCCGACCAGTTCAAGCCCTAACTCCTTATATCCTGACCTCGTTGGGGACATGCAAAGAAAAACAGAGAAAAAGCAGACCGCTCTGATACCACTGATCCGGATTTAAACAGGAACGCAATAGATTACAGAAATAACCATAAATACAGAGATGCGATAACCATAAATAAAGAGATGCAGCGGAAATAACACTTCATTTCATTAATGGAAAATACCGAAATATGCTTACAACCAGAATTGGAAATAAACCAGCTAGGACGATGGTAGCTTATCTCTGAGAAGAGATGTGCGGCTACATGTCTCTGAACTGTTCCGAACTTGTGTTACAATGAGGCTCGAAGGCCTATTTATTATTGAGAAACAATGGAAAACCCTTCACATTCCAAAACCGACCCTTAGAAGATGAAACGCCAAATTGTGGGCCGTTTTGGGTAAATTGGTACATCAATTTCCTGGGGTCGTAACTTTGGCATACGATCTCCGTTTGACGCGTATGATAGCTCGTTAGAAAGATCTATCCGAGAACTACCACTTTGGGAAGGGCAACATCAGACCATGGACCCATGTTGCCCCCAGATTTCCAAAAAAACGTCGTTTAGGGCCTCGAAACGGCTCCGGAAGTTCAGGACCCGAAAAACTGCTAAAAATAGTAAACTGTGCTACAATTAAGGAAACTAAAAAAGCTGAAAGAGACAATTGTGGGGGTCCAAATGGGATAGGTGGGTGGCCACCAACATCCACCTCGATCATTATGCCTTGTTTATTAGCACCAAGTCCTTCTTCTTCCTTGTACCTCATCTTGGTAAGGAGTCTCATATTTGTCCCTGAAATTGGTATTTCCACATTTCCATCAGAAATTAAACTATGTGAAGATGAAATTGAAGGGATATCAACATCTTTTACCTCCACTATCAAGTTGGAAAGAACTAATGAGGGATTCTCATCATCTGTCATTGATGGTTCACTGGCTGTAATAGTGCACTTCTCATCTTCCCTCCTGACATACCCAAGTCTTGTTTGGCAAGGTAATTCTTCTACTTTGATGGGATTGACAATGCCTTAACCATTAATGCCCAAGCCTTTTCCTTCATACCCCATTCTCTTTAGCAGTTTGGAGCCAATTCTTGTGGTATGATTTTCAAAAGCAGCGAAGTTGTTATCAAGAAAATTACATGAATCGGAGACCTTCTCTTCACCTCATGGGAGTTACGCTACAGCTTTTCCAATGCCTCGTGCTTCGCTTGCAGCTAGCATATCAGCCTCTACTTATTCTCTTCCTCTTCCTGTAGAAGCCTCTGTAACCCAGCAAGCTCTACTTGAAGACTCTAATTGTTGCGCTTTAATTCTTCTAAGGTTGTTTATGCAGTTTGCAGCTAGAGCTGTGATTGATGCTTCTCCTCTTTCTCTTATCGTAGGAGCCTTCTTAACTCAATGTTCTTTTCTTGAAGTTGTTGGACAATCTCCTCATTTGAGGAAGGCGAGTAATGAGATGCACAGGTGTTAGGAGAAATGTAAGAAAAATTGCTTTTCGATTCCTTTGTCTCCTCATCTCTTCCCTTCTCATACGCGCCATACATAATGTCTACCATTTTGGACATTAGTAGGAAGGTCTTGCACATCTCTTTCTCACTCTCCGTGGCTGTTGATCCCTCTCTACACGGATTTATCACATAGCCATGCCATAGAACTCGACAATCCACATTCGGTCATTCACGCTCGAGCTTCAACCTCTGCCATGCCTCATTTTTAAGATGCTCATCCTCTGAAGCCTATCTCTGGTTAGCACACTCATGCAAATCGTATCACTTAAGCCCTGCTCTGATACCACTTGATCCAAGATTTTTTTTGCTTATAGATGCATCGAAATTAACATGAGTTACAGTGCTTAAAAACCATAAAAACATAAGCAATAAAAATGAATACAAAGAGACATCATCACAAAAGATCATGACACATATATTTGATTATGAAGTTTGTCCAATTTGGACTACATCTCCAGGCCCTTCTCAATAATTGGGAGGCCTTCTTTTATTAAGTGGCATGAAAAGAGAGAAGTACAAGAAGATTTTTACATAAAACATCCTTATATCTACAATCTGGAAGATAGCTAGCTCATGGATAGCCTAGCTCTAGAAACAGACAGCACCACTGAACTCCTAGCGAAAAATAGTATAAAAATGCTTATCCAAACACCCAATTTGGATAATCGAGTCTTCTGCAACCTCTCGAAACCTCCTGATTGCTGAGGAATGGTTCCAGCCACCTACCATGAGCAGGTGCCACTACTCTGCTCGACAAAATTGTGTTTCTCTCTCTGCTCTCCCCTTCTCAATGTGCGTACAATCAGTTTTATATATCTGGTGGCTAGATTCCTTAATACTCAGGTAGTTCTTAACAAAAGACTAAGTTAGACTGACAGTTATGATCAGATATCTAAAATCTCGGGCTTAACTAAGACTTGTGGCAACTACCTTATAAATCTGGCAAACATGTGCTTATTGTGCATTGAAATTAGTGGTTGGCTGATTAGCGTACCGCAATCAGTGGACCGATCCCTATCGCCGCTCTCGCAATCAACGGAAAGATCCCAATTCCATGCATTCTGCATTTTTGTGTGATCTACGGACCCGCCAGAATTATCAAACATAATATATAAATATCGCATCCAGAACCGTCATTGCAAATCGCGATTTGGCATATGTCAACACCTCTTACAACAAACGCTCTGCGGACCCATCGGGAGTATCAAACATAGCCTATAAAAGATCGTGTCAGGGACCCCCATTGCAAATCGCAATTCGGCGTATATCAACACCTCTTACAACAGACACTCTGTGGACCCGTCGAGAGTATTAAACATAGCCTATAAAAGATCGTGTCTAGGATCCCCATTGCAAATCACAATTCAGCATATGTCAACACCTCTTACAACAGGCTCCCTACGGACTCGCCGGGAGTATTAAACATAGCCTATAAAATATTTCATTCGAGACCCCCATCGCATATCGCAATCGGTGAATGTCATGGCCCATCGCAAAATCACAATCAGTGGCATTCATCGACAGACTGACACAATCTTGCATTCTGTGATATGACAGACCTGTCGATGGATATAAAACATCATATATAGAATATCGGGTCTGGTTCCCCATCACAATCTCAATTCAAACCTTGTCGATGTTTATTTGTAAACTGCGACCGGGTCTTCGCCGGGGCCGATATACCTTTTTGTTCCTCCACTGGCTTGCAATATGTGATATCGCAATCGCATCTAGTAACGCCGGGGGCCAATTCTCTTTAAGCCAATCCTATTTTTACTAATATGTGATATGCGGGACCCAGTGGTAACTTGCCACATGGCTCTCCCTCATTCACTGAAACTTTTCCATGTCATCTTCTCCTTGCCACTTGGACAAGTCAAACTCAAACTTTGACTTACTCTAACTTTATCATCTAGACCCGGATTTGAGTGTCATTCGCATCGTTGGAATCAGGGAAATGAGAACTTTGATATGATGCTGAGTTCATCCAGAATCTAACACTTTGACTTTTGAGTCTTTCTACCATGCCACTAGTACTTTACTGAAGATTCACCTGGATCACCCAAAAGGACATTTAATGGGTAATTCATAAATTTTCATAAATTACTATTAAAAGATATCGTTTTTAACATTGGTTCTTCTAGATGAACTTTTCTACGAACTATCCTTAATTCCCACATTTTGTGATGTGAAAATCACTACCCTAAAGTCCTAAAATGTAGTAGTGATCTATTAATATAGAATCCAATGACAATAGATTTAGAAAAGGAGAAAATAAGTGAAATAATAATGAATGTATGAAACTTTGAATCAATGGAAGTATCAACATGTCCAAGGGAAGGACCATTTCCTTATTCCTCCATTCTCAATATACTACCTCCATGGCAAAGAGAAGGACCATCTCCTTACATATTCGTCCTCAGTATTATACCACCATAATCTTTGAAATCCTAACTATCAAAATCCAAAGAAGAAGGGAGAAGGAGAGGAGAGGAGAGGAGAGGAGAATAGATATAGAACTAAAATAAATGAGAATTAGAGTTGGAAATGGTTGTGTTTATCTAAATGCTTAATTCTCAAATAAGAAACAATAGTATCTCACAATTGGACTTCGAATATCCCTAAAAAAATTAATATTTTAAATTTTAATATGAAGTATTATCTTCCTTGTAGTTTTTGTTATTAACAAACTTCATCAATATTTTATTCGTTTAAAATCATACACATTCACATTGGTAGATATAGTTGGATTTCCAAAGTAATCTTATAAAACGGTTGATTTCAAGGGATGATCATCATAAAATAGAAATACTCCTTGAGTGTTTACTAGAGATAGTGTTAGTGAGATTGGGGTCAAATATTTAACAAAGGAAATGAAACTATTTGTCAAAGTGGCTAGTGATGCTTAAGTTGTTTGCCTAATGGTACGAACAAATTATTCTCATTTTCAAGAGACATTTGGTTATAGCTAATACCACAAATACAAAGGGCTCATTCTTTACGTTCCTAGTAGAGTCAGATGGAGGGTCCTCATAATGGAGTGTAACCATATTGTGACCCTTAATCTTACCTTAGGTATTGTAATGTGTTACCTATTTACTTTACCCCAACCCTTGAATTATGTTAAGAATATGTCGTTACAAAATGCCTCTTCTCTTAAGTTTGCATAGTTAAATTTTGACATCAACATCATAATCAACTTGTCGAGTGCTTTCTAGTAATATAGATTTTAACATAATCTGGATTGAGGGTTGTGGGTTATTCCCTCTAGAATTCTTAGCCATTTAAACCCCACCACATCACCGATTTTCTTCCATGTTGCATCCGCGTGTACACTAATCTAGCCTTTGTGGCACTGCCACACTAGCATTTTTCCATGGCACTAGAGTATTTAGCGTTGACTGAATCTAGGCCTACATGGGTGATCCAAGATTTTTTTTCTTATAGATGCATCAGAATTACATGTAACTAAGCTTATTAAAAACCATGAAACATAAGCTTATAAACGAAGAGTAAAAAACATAATCATGCATGAGATCAAGACACAGAGATATGATTACGGAGTTTGTCCAATTTGGACTACGTCTCCAAGCCCGGCTCAACAGTGGGGAGGCCTTCATTTATTAAGTGGTGTGAAGAGAGAAGAACTACAAGTAGATTTTACATAAACACCCTTACACCTCCAATCTAGAAGATAGCTGACAAATGGAGAGCTCGGCTCTAGAAACAAATAGTATCACTGAAATCCTGGCGAAAAATTGTGTAGAAATGCTTGTCCAAACACCTAATTCTAATAATCGGGCTTCCTACACCTCTTGGAACCTTTAGATAGTTGAGGCAAGGTTCCAGCCACCTGCCAGGAGTAGGTGTCACTACTCTGCAATGGTATTCTAATAAATCCCACAACTTCTCTCCCCCTTTCTCCGACGCGGATAGTCCTTTATATATGTCGGTGGTAAATCTCTCAATTCCCAGGTAATTCTAAACTAACGACAAGTTTAGCAGGCAGGTCTTTTTTCTTTAATATAGAGGATCTCTAGTTCCACATAATATGCAGAAACAAACCTCATCAATATGGCAAAACTCTTAACCGCACATTTAACCTAGCAACCTTTTACTATCGGTGTTTTTCCCATCAACGTTCCCAATCGGCGGACAAACTAAAATCCCATACATCAGGCGCCCTGTGATAACCGCGGACCCGATGAACTATTAACCACGATATATAATATATCGGGTTTGGGAGTCCATATCGCAAATAGAAATCAACGAAAACCAAAATTAGTACAACTTGCAACTGCTTCCCCTTTGAGAAACATGATTGCGATATCGTGGATCGCAACATAATTTTACGATTGCAATATATTGCATCACAACCAGGACTTGCTTCGGGGGTCAATTCTTTCCCCTTCTCCTTTTGCAATGGGAGATTATAATTTGATCGCATCGCAACCATGGCTTGCTTGGGGCCGATTTTCTTTAAGACGCGAACTCTTCCTTTTGCGATATGCGGGACCAATGGTAGCCTACCACTTGGCGCTTCCCCATTCGCTGAGAGTGTTTTCCATGTCATCTCCTCTTGCCACCTATCCAAGTCAAACATAAACTTTGACTTGCTCTAACTTCTTCATATGAGCTCGAAATTGAGTGTCGTTTACACCATTGGAATCAAGGTGACGAGCACTTCGATCTGATGCTAAGTTTATCCAAACTTTTCCACTTTGAATTTTTAAGCCTTTTACCATGCCACTGGTACTTTTTGAAGATCCACCTGGATCATTCCTTAGGCAAGGGAGATATACTACAGAAATTATGAAGAGATTCAGAATGCAGGATTGCAGACCCATGGCAACACCAATGACTACCAACTAGAAAAATATAGATGCATTAGGGGATAAGGAATTCGACCCCACCTTGTACAAGCAGCTAATTGGGTCGCTCATGTATCTGGGCAACCCTAGGCTAGACATTTTTGTTGTTGTCAATACCCTTAGTCAGTTCATGGTGGAACCAAAAAAGGTATAGTGGGAAATAGCTATGCACATTCTTAGGTATGTGCGTGGAACAGTCGGGCTGGGGTTGAAATATACTCGACGAGATGACGTCAGATTGAGCGGATTCACAGATGCAGATTGGGCATGTAGTTCAGTGGAAAAGAAACGTACCTTCAGGTACTACTTAAGCGTTGGTTCAGGGATGGTCTCTTTGTGCAATAGGAAGCAGAAGTCAGTAGCAATGAGTTTAGCAGAAGTAGAATATATGCAACCACCATGGCTACGTACAAATCCATATGGCCTTGGAAACTGCTAGTGAGTTTGTTCAGAAAGAAAATGGGAGCAACTAGTGTTTACTGTGACAATAAGAGTTGTATAAAAATCTCTAAGAATCCAATATTTCATGATAGGTCGAAGCACATTGATATCAGATGTCATTTCATCAAAGATTGTGTTCCATGTGGGGTAGTCTAGCTACAGTATATTCCCATGGGTGATTAAGTAGCAGACATACTCACGAAAGCTCTAGGGAGAGCTAAGTTCATCCAATTCAGGGAACAGATGGGCATGGTGGAGAACTAGTTTCAGTAGCAGAAATAGATGGATTCTCAGTTGCAGCAGCAGCAGATAAGAGGGAGTCAGTGCAGATGTAGTAGTTGACAACAGTATAGTAGGGTCAGTAGCAACATAGATGTAGCACATATCAGAGTTGTGTAGTAGTTGATGAGCAGAGCAGCATGGCAAGACTTGGTGTAGGAACAAGGTCTTGCTTCAGTCGGTTGTAGCACTAGAATGCATTCCTCGCTAAGAGGGAGTGCTATTTTTTGTAGCATCGGATGTGTTCTAGCCATTAAATTTGGTGGAGAGGCTAGAATACAAATATTCTCCAAAACCCATAAATCGTTTTTGGAAATTCCACCTAGAGATGACTTAATAATAAATAATTAATCTTTTTAAATGGTGCATAAGTCTAAACTTAGGAAAACTAATTAATTGAAGGGTATTAATTAAGTCATCATGAGAATCTTCTAGAAGAAGACATGGATTGAGTTCTAGTTAATCTTAGCCATCGATTATGTTTATCTTGGTTGTTGATTTCTCAACGAGAGATTATAAGAAGAAACTTAATAGGGATTGGAGAACACACACCAATGTAGATACTTAGTTTCCCAGGCAAATTGATTTTCTTAGTGGATGAAGTTCATCAAGAGAAGATAGAGCTAGAGGGTGAGTTGTAGGTGAGAGAGAGAGGGCATCAGCAGTAGTCCAAGAGTGTAGGATACATTCTGGAAGGGCCATCGTAAGAGAGGACGCAACTCATCAAGGAACTGTGCAGTCACTACGCAGAAGATCACGCAGTGAGACTATATTAAGGGCAGAGGGTTCTTTCCGGAGTCAGAGAATCACTATGGAGAGTGAGAAATTTATTGCTAAATTTCTCTCAGTGATTCCTTCTCTATTTTTGTTGTCTAATATCTTGTACATGAATTACTACTAAAGATTAAAAAGAAACCATCATTTGTTACATCGGTTTTCCCACATTGGGTTTTTCCAGGGACGATTGTCGAAAGATAATTGTGTTAATGTGCTCATATGTGTGCTACCATTTCTATAATTTTCCTTGCATTTATATTTCCGCAATAATTAACTTGTGAAGGTTGCAGTGTATTTATTTCGATATTTGTTGTAAGAAACTGCAAATAATTTGTTTAATTTATTTAACAAATAGAAGAGATAATATTAGTTGCTGCAGTAGGATTCCAGAATTCGGAATTTTCACAATTTTTACCAATAAAGCACTTCCCAAGGTATTTTATCATTTATTTCTATTTTTTGAAATTTTATAAAATTGTATGCGTTATAAATCAACTGTACTAGATCTTTACAGAAAGTAATAGATTTTCATAATTTCTTTCTCTTTTAGCTATTTGTAGGTTATCTTGATGAAATCAAGGACATGGATTATGTCTCCCATGTTCCCGATATGGTTAGTTTCCTCCTAGTTCAGCGAGAAAACACACACACAACCTTCGTCAACGCAACTGGTATGCAGGGAAAAGCACAGATATAAGGAGAAAATCCGCCTAGATTTGAGCATTCATGAATATTTCATGATTTCGACCATGGAGGAGGTAAAATCCCACTGATATGGATGCTCGAAATAGAAATTAGCTATCCAATAAGAGATTTATTAGTATTTTGTTTTGTTTTATTGTGTATAAATGGCAAGCTAGTGAATCTTGCAAGACAATCATTAATAGATTTCAAACTTTGTGATTTCTATTATGATCTTGATATTCATAAACTTCTTCATGAAGCTTTGTTCAAGCTTCTCTTTCATCAATATATGCAATTCTTTGGTGATTTATTAGCTAGTTGTCCTTTTATGTACAAGCTTAAGCATGGAGAGCCCCCATTATCTAGGCATGTGAGCTCATTTTCCTTACAATTCATAGTTGTGGATGATGGTATATATATTTGTGCATCTTTCTTTTATTTTTATAATTCTATGTGCAAGGAAGTCTTTATTTTCCTCTGATTTTAATTATCTTCTTTATACACTAACAATTGTGCTTTTCTTGTTTATATTTGTTCATAATTCCTTGTTTGAGACACAAGCTTGTTTATTTCATTGATTATCATAATTTAATCATTGTTCATGAACAAATTAGATTTATTTTCCATTTTTACTCAAGATCTCATAACAACAGTATACAGAATAATAGAATATCACAACAAGCTAACAAATATATTAGAACACACAAAATATATATATATATATATGCATTACTAAATTTTAGAAAGATTTTGTTCCTAAGGATCCTTTGATGAGGCAAGAGGAGAACATACACTTTTGAATATAAAAGACTTTAGGACACAGGGTGTACAAAGCTTGTACATATTGAAAGCACATAGACTCTCAAATATTCCCTGGGATGTGATGCCCCAATGGTGAGGCTCATCCCTCTATATTTAGTCAGATCTAGATTGGAATCTACGGAAAGCATACTTGCATAGTAATAGAAAATCATCCTATAGATCTTAAAAGACTTTACACAATGGAGTTTGGGACAACCTATGGAACCAAATCTTGTCCTATATATCTAAAAATATATAACACAATGGAATTTAGGACAACCCATGAAACCAAATCTTGTCCTATAGATCTTAAATGATATTTAGGACAACCTATAGAGCCTACTCTTTACTTTACAGTGTAGAGTTTAAGAACAACCCATGAAACCAATATTATATATAATCTTTATTATGTTGTAATGGATGAGTGGTACCACCATGCTTCCTTAGTCATCTTCATCACATGAAGTTAAAAGAAAGTCTCTTGGATCATTAATGTCATCTATCTAAGGAGGAGCGTACATATTGAAGTTTCTTAAGAATGATGACATGTACATACTTGGCACATATTCATTAGATGGGACTGTAGTTTCAGAAAGAAATCACTTTACTTTACAATGAGGGTACCCATATGGTTTTTCATGAGTTAATTTGAGTTATGATCCTTCATATTTGATTTGGAACTAGAACCATGCTTCTAATTTTGCAGCTTCATCCATATCTTGGTGCAGCATATATATGAACTATGGTGGAGTTAAAGATAGAACTGACTCTGTTAGGTCCCTATAGCAGTAATGTAACCCCCATATTATTATTTTTGTAACCCAAGTAGCCGCCATATTATTATTTTTGTGCCCCAAGTAGCCCTCAATATGTCATTATTATGCCCCATAGAAGCCCACTATTATTATTGTTTTTCCCTTACATTATTATTGTTATGTAGGCCCTGCTTATATTGTGACCCTTTAGACTCCTATATATACCAAGGAGGTATTGTCAATTGCATCATCCAATAATTATTCATTTATGTGAAGTAAAAGGAGGTTTCCCCATCAAAGAGGCATATTTTCATGTTGTTGATATATCTTTTGTCCTATTTTGTGATCTAGTTACATAACATTTGGTATCAGAGCTTTAGATCCTAGGGTTTGACTGCTTCAAAATGGTCAACTGTAATTTTCGCTGTAACTTTTCTACTATGAGGATTCATAAGCTAAATTTTCGACCACGTGGATCTAAAATCATGGTGGACACAATTAAAAATTTCATACATTGGTTCACTATATTCTCGGAGCTATGATTCAAGGAATTTAGGGTTTTTGTATGCTCTAGAATTTTGTCTCAAAGAAGTACCTTGGGGAAAATCGTCATAAATTTCATCTCGGGATTCTAAATTGAATTTTGTAAAAAGTGGGTGAAATTTCACTAATTGTAGTTTCTTGGGCACAATTTTTAGGATCAAAGGCTAAAATAGTGACATGTAGAATTTTGTACAAACTCGCTCTATTGAACCAGTTCATAAGTAGGTCATCTTGGGAGATTTGGCCTAACTTTGCCTTGAAGAATCCATTCTCAGTTTAACTAGTGGTGTTGGAAAGATGACACAAATAGCTACCACATGACAAAATTTTAGACCTTGTGAGGCTAAAATTTAAAAGATACAATAGTTTCAAGATCAAGCTCCAAAAATTGAGAAAAAGGGTGTGTATTTTAAAAATTTGCAGAAGTTTTGTTAGAAATATTAGTTTGAAGTGATTCAAAGGGCATAGTAAAGCAAAAATATCATTATTTGGTTCCAATATGCCTCATAATAGAAAAATGGATACTCCTATTAAGTAACCAAAAATCTCCACTATGAAGAATGAAGAAGAGGAATAAATGCAACATGATAGATCAAAATTACAAGACCAAGTGCAACAGATTTCGCTCTTGCGAAGAATAACCAAAAATGAACTGGGAGCTAAGATGGATGGTTTGAAGAATGGTTTAAAAGCAGACACGGAAGCTTTGAAGGATGGTTTAAAATTAGAAATGAAAAGGGACATGGAATGTTTGAAGGATGGTTTAAAAGAATAAATGGAAGGTTTGAAGGAAGGTTTAACAAAGTTGCTACAAGAATGATTATGAATGACGACAAGGTATTCCATGAAACTCATGATGAGAAAAAAAGGAATTTGAATCATGATTTTAGAGACTCTAACTTGGGGTTGAATACCAACCACATTCCAAATATCAATATGAGTAAGTTTGATGTCAAGGTTCCAGTAATGTGGATATTATAGGTGGAGTAATTATTTGATCTACACGATGTGCCACCCACACAAATGGTATGAATTGCATATTTATATTTACAAATCAATTGATATGTGTGGTAACAATAGCTTTTTTCTCGTAAATATATTATCACTTTAAAAAATTCATGGAGGAATTGACAGCACATTATGAGGATACAAAGAGCAATACCTTCTTTAGCCAAATAATAAATCTTAAACAAAAGGGTTCAATGGCAGAGCACATTGAGGACTTCCAAATATTGAATATCAAGGTAACTAAAATTCCAAAGGAGCATATGATTGATGTATTCATAGGGACTTTAAAGGATAAAATCCAACATGAGGTTCGCCTTTGGGAACCTAATTCATTGGAAATTTCATTCAGGTTGGAAATAAAAGTTTAAAGCAAAATTATGGCAACAAGGAAGTAGCAACAATAGATGAGAGGGAGTCAGTGCAGATGCAGTAGTTGATAGCAATATAGTAGGGTCAGTAGCAGCACAGATGCAACGCATATCAAAGTTGCGCAATAGTTGATGAGCAGAGCAGCGTGACACGACTTGGTGTAGGAACAAGGTCTTGCTTCAGTGGGTTGCAGTGCTAGAACACATTCTTTGCTAAGAGGGAGCTCTATTTTTTGTAGTATTGGATGTGTTCTAGCCATTAAATTTGGCGAAGAGGCTAGAATACATGTATTCTCCAAAACCCATAAATCGTTTTTGGAAATTCCACCTAGAGACGACTTAATTAAAAGAATTAATATTTTTTAATGGCGCGTAAGTACGAAAACTGATTAATTGAAGGGTGTTAATTAAGTCATTGTGAGAATATTCTAGAAGAAGACACGGATTGAGTTCATGTTAATCTTAGCCATCGATTATGTTTTAATCTTGGTTGTTGATGTCTCAATGAGAGATTATAAGAAGAAACTTGATGGAGCTTGGAGAACACACACCAATGTAGATACTTAGTCCCATGCAAATTGATTTTCTTAGTGGATGAAGTTCATCAAGAGAAGATAGAGCTAGAGGGTGAGTTGCACGTGAGAGAGAGGGCATCAGCAGCAGTCCAATAGTGTAGGATACATTCTGGAAGGGCCATCGTGAGAGAGGACGCAGCTCGTCAAGGAACTATGCAGTCACTACGCAAAAGATGACGTAGTGAGACTAGGTTAAGGGCAGAGGGTTATTTTCGGGGTCAAAGAATTGCTCTGGAGAGTGAGAAATTTATTGATAAATTTCTCTCAATGTTTCCTTCTCTATTTTTGTTGTCTAATATCTTGTACTTGAATTACTGTTGAAGATTAATAAAGAAACCCTCATCTGTTGCACCAATTTTCCCGCATTGGGTTTTTACAAGGACGATTGTCCAAAGATAATTGTGTTAATGTGCTTCTATGTGTGCTACCATTTCTATAATTTTCCTTGCATTTATTTTTCCACAGTATTTAACTTGTGAAGGTTGCAGTGTATTTATTTCGATTTTTGTTGTAAGAAACTACAAATAATTTCTTTAATTTATTTAACAAATAGAAAAGATAATATTAGTTGCTGCAGTAGGATTCCAGACTTTGGAATTTTCACGATTTTTACCAATAAAGCACTTCCCAAGGTATTTTATCATTTATTTCTATCTTTTGAAATTTTATAAAATTGTATGCATTATAAATCAATTGTACCAGATCTTTACAGAAAGTAATATGTTTTCATAATTTCTTTCTCTTTTAGCTATTTGTAGGCTATCTTGATGAAATCAAGGACATGGATTATGTCTCTCGTGTTCTCGATATGGTTATTTTTGTCCTAGTTTGGCGAGAAAACACACACACACAACCTTCAGCAACGCAACTGGTATGCAAGGAAAAGCACAGATATAAGGAGAAAATCTCCCTAGATATGAGCATTGATGAATATTCCATGATTTTGACATGGAGGAGGTAAAATCCCACTGATATGAATGCTCGAAATAGAAATTAGCTATCCAAGAAGAGATTTATTAGTATTTTCTTTTGTTGTATTGTGTATAAATGGCAAGCTAGTGAAGCTTGCAAGACAATCATTAATAGTTTTCAGACTTTGTGATTTCTATTTTGATCTTCATATTCATAAACTTCTTCATGAAGCTTTGTTCAAGCTTTGCTTTCATCAATATATGCAATTCTTTGGTGATTTATTAGAAAGTAGTCCTTTTATGTACAATCTTAAGCATGGAAAGCCCCCATTATCTAAGCATGTGAGCTCATTTTCCTTATAGTTCATAGTTGTGGATGTTGGTATATATATTTGTGCATTTTTCTTTTATTTTTATAGTTTTATGTGCAAGGATGTCTCTATTTTCCTCTGATTTTAATTATCTTCTTCATACAGTAACTATTGTGTTTTTCTTATTTATATTTGTTCATAATTCCTTGTTTGAGTCACACAAGCTTGTTTATTTCATTGATTATCATAATTTAATCATTGTTCATGAACAAATTAGATTTATTTTCCATTTTTACTCAAGATATCAGAACAACAGTATACAGAATAATAGAATATCATAACAGGCTAACAGATATATTAGAACACACACAATAGATATATTTGTGGGACACAAGAAATATATATATCTTGTGTCCCACATATATATATATATATATATATATATATATATATATATATATATATATATATATAAGATAGATGCATTACCGAATTTTAGAAAGCTTTTGTTCCTAAGGATCTTTTGATGAGGCAAGAGGAGAACATACACTCTTGAATATAAAGGACTTTAGGACACAATGTGTACAAAGCTTGGACACATTGAAAAAACACAGACTCTCAAAGACTCCTTGGGATGTGATTCCCCAATGGTGAGGCTCATACCTCTATATTTAGTCAGATCTAGATTGGAATCTACGGAAAGCACACTTGCATAGTAATAGAAAATCATCCTATAGATTTTAAAAGACTTTACACAATGGAGTTTGGGACAACCTATGGAACCAATTCTTGTCGTATATATCTAAAAATATATAACACAGTGGAATTTAGGACAACCCATGAAACCAAATCTTGTCCTATAGATCTTAAATGATATTTAGGACAACCTATAGAGCCTACTCTTTACTTTACAGTGTGGAGTTTAAGGACAACCCATGAAACCAATATTATATAGTACTCTTTATTATGTTGTAATGGATGAGTGGTACCACCATGCTTCCGTAGTCATCTTCATCACATGAACTTAAAAGCAAGTCTCTTGGCCATTAATGTCATCTATCCAAGGAGGAGCGTACATATTGAAGTTTCTTAAGAATGGTGACATGTACATACTTGGCACATATTCATTAGATGGGATTGTAGTTTTAGAAAAGAAATCACTTTACCTTAAAATGGGGGTACCCATATGGTTTTTCATGAGTTAATTTGAGTTATGATCCTTCATATTTGCTTTGGAAATAGAACCATGCTTCTAATTTTGCAGCTCCATCCATATCTTGGTACAGCAAATATAAGAACTATGGTGGAGTTAACGATACAACTGACTCTATTAAGTCCCTATAGCACTAATGTAACTCCCATATTGTTATTTTTGTCCCCCAAGTAGCCCCCATATTGTTATTTTTGTGCCCTAAGTAGCCCCCAATATGTCATTATTGTGCCCCATAGAAGCCCACTATTGTTATTGTTTTTCCCTTACATTATTATTGTTATGTAGGCCCTGCTTATATTGTGACTATACCAAGGAGGTATTGTCAATTATATCATCCAAGAATTATTCATTTATGTGATGTAAAAGGAGTTTTCCCCCTCGAATAGGCCTATTTTCATGTCGTTGCTATAACTTTTCTACTGTGAGGATTCAGAAGCTAAAATTTCGACCACATGGATCTAAAATCTTGGTGAACATAATTAAAAATTTCAGAGCTTGGTTCACTATATTCTCGGAGATATGATTCAAGGAATTTAGGGTTTTTGTATGCTCTAGAATTTTGTCTCAAAGAATTACCTCAGGGAAAATCGTCATAAATTTCAACTCAGGATTCTAAATTGAATTTTGTAAAAAGTGGCTAAACTTTCACTAACTATAGTTTCTTGGGCACCATTTTCAGGATCAAAGGCTAAAATAGTGACATGTGGAATTTTGTACAAACTCGCTCTATTGAACTAGTTCATAAGCAAGTCATCTTGGGAGATTTGGCCTAACTTTGCCTTGAAGAATCCATTCTCAGTTTAACTAGTGGTGTTAGAAAGAGGACACAAATAGATACCACATGACAAAATTTTAGACCTTGGGAGTCTAAAATTTCAAAGATGCAATAGTTTCAAGATCAAGCTCCAAAAATTGAGAAAAAAGGTGTGTATTTTAAAAATTTGCAGAACTTTTTTTAGAAATATTAGTTTGAATTGATTCAAAGGGCATAGTAAAGCACAAATATCATTATTTGGTTCCAATATGCCTCATAATAGAAAAATGGATAAACCAAAAATCTCTATTATGAAGAATGAAGAAGAGGAATAAATGCAACATGATATATCAAAATTACAAGACCAAGTGCAACACATTTCGCTCTTGCAAAGAATAACCAAAAATGAATTGGGAGCTAAGATGGATGGTTTGAAGAATGGTTTAAAAGAAAACGTAGAAGCTTTGAAGGATGGTTTGAAGAATGGTTTAAAAGAAAACACAGAAGCTTTGAAGGATGGTTTAAAATTAGAAATGAAAAGGGACATGGAATGTTTCAAGGATGGTTTAAAAGAATAAATGGAAGGTTTCACAAAGTTGCTACAAGAATGCTTCTGAATGACAACAAGGTATTCCATGAAACTCATGATGAGAAAAAAAGGAATTTGAATCATGATTTTAGAGACTCTAACTTGGGGTTGAATACCAACCACATTCTAAATATCAATATGAGTAAGTTTGATGCCAAGGATCTAATAAGATGGATACTATAGGTGGAGCAATTATTTGATCTACACGATGTGTCACACACACAAATGGTATGAATTGCATATTTATATTTACAAACCAATCGGTATGTGTGGTAACAATGGCTTTGTTCTCGTAAATATATTATCACTTGGAATATTTTCATGGAGGAATTGATAGCACATTATGAGGATACAAAGAGCAATACCTTCTTTAGCCAATTAATAAATCTCAAACAAAAGGGTTCAATGGCGGAGCACATTGAGGACTTCCAAATATTGAATATCAAGGTAACTGAGATTCTAGAGGACCATATGATTGATGTATTCATAGGGACTTTAAAGGATAACATCCAACATGAGGTTCGCCTTTGGGAACCTAATCCACTGGAAATTTCATTCAGGGTGGCAAGAAAAGTTTAAAGCAAAATTATGGGAACAAGGAAGTATACCACTCACAAATATAAAGATGAAAGTGTTTCTCGTATCCTCCCACAACCTACAAGGTTGACACCACAGCAATGTAAGGAAAAAAGAGAAAAAGGGATTTGTTACAATTGTGATAGAAAATACACTAAAGGCGATAAGTGTGTTAAGAATAAATTATTTTACATAGATTGTGAAGAGGAGGAAGAAAAGGAACAAGAAACATCAAAAGAAGAAGATATATACCAGGAACCAACCGCAAGGGTTGAAAAATAAGAAATGAATCCGACCATATCTTATAATGCATTGGTGGGAATTACCACTCCTAAAACTTTCGATCTAGAAGGATATATCAAGAAGAAAGAGGTAATAGTACTCAATGATTCAAGTAGTGCCCATAATTTATTCATTGTAAGATAGCCAAGGAATTGAATTGATTTCTATATCTAGCACCAGAGTGTCAAGTGATGATTGCAAATGGAGGAACTATAAATTTCTCAGGGAAGTGTCATAATATAAATTTAACCATGGGGGAATATATATTGAATATTCCAATATTTTCATTCAAATGCGTGGTGTCAATTTTGTATTAGGAGTCCAATGGTTACAATCTTTGGGGACGATAGCTATTAAGTTTCAAGAACTTTTCTTGAAATAATTCAAAGAAGGAAAGGAAATTGAATAAAGGCATATCATAGGGAAACTAGGGAATATAATCATCTCTAATGGAATGAAAAATATTTTGAAGAAAGGAAAACAAGGTGTAATCGGTGTAATTACACAATTATGCTCACGCAATGTTCAAACATCGAAATCATCCATTTCTCCAGATCTCCATAGAGTCCTAGACAATCATTCCAAGGTATTTGAGACTCCCAAAGTTCTCCCACCTATTCATGATCATGATCATGTTATTCACTTAATTCCAGGAAGTGTTCTACCAAACATCAGACCTTGCATATATCCATATGCCCAAAAGAGTGAAATCGAACGTATGGTTGCAGAAATGCTAGAAGTAGGTATAATTCAACGTAGCCAAATTTCTCTCTCTACTCCAGTAGTATTGGTGCATAATAAGGATGGATCATGGTGTATGTTTCCATATTATAGAGAGCTCAATAAGCTCATTATTAAAGATAAATTTCCCACTATTGTCATTGATGAATTGTTAGATGAATTACATGGAGAAATTTTCTTCACCAAGTTGGAACTTCATTATGGATATCATGAAATTAGAACAAAGACATAAGACATTCTATAAACATCATTCAGAACTTATGAAGGTCATTCTGAATTTTTGGTCATTCCTTTTGGCCTTGTTAATGCACCTTCCACATTTCAAGGTTTGATGAATACCACTTTCAAACCATTTCTTAGAAACTTTGTGTTAGTATTTTTTGATGATATACTAATCTACAACAAATCTTGGAAAGATAATGTTCAACATGTTGGCAGGGCACTTAAACTATTGAAAGAGAATCAATTGTATGCAAAACCCTCCAAATGTTTCTTTAGGGTGCAGGAAGTGGAATATTTGGGTCATATTGTATCTCATCAAGGTGTCAAGGTAGACCCTAACAAAATTAAAACCATCAAGGAATGGAAAATTCCCACAACCCTAAAGCATATTCAAGGATTTCTCATGTTGACAAGGTATTATCACAAGTTTGTTAAGAATTATGGGAAAATAGAAGCACCTCTAACAACATTACTAAAGAAAGATGCATTTTGTTGGACTCCAAAAGAAACTAAGGGATTTGAACATCTTAAAGAGTTAATGTGCCAAACTATGGTCTTAGCTACACCAAACTTCACGAAAACCTTTATTGTGGAATGTGATGTGTCAGAAATGGAATTTGTTCTATTTTAATGCAAGAAGGAAGACCCATTGCTTTTGAAATTCATCCAATCAAGGGAAATTATTTACACAAACTTATTTATGAGTAGGAAATGTTGGAAATACTACATGCTTTGAAGAAATGGTGCCCTTACCTAATAAGAAGACACTTCAAGGTAAAAACAAATCATGATAGTCATAAGTACTTTTTGGAACAAACATTGTCTTCATAATAGCAACAAAAATGGGTCACAAAAATGTTGGGTTATGATTTTGAAATCATATACAAAAAAGTGAAGCAAAATGTTGTTACAGATGCACTCTCAAGAAGGGATGAGGATGTGGAAGCATTTCTCTATATTGCTTCTATTATCCAACATCACTGGGTAATCGAATTAAAAGATGAATGGTAGAATGATGCAGAGGTGTGGATACTTATTCAAAATTTGCAACAAGGTCCCAATACATCTAATACATTTATCTAGAAAAATGATTCATTATGGTACAAAGATCGCTTATATCCATGTAAGAACTCATAACTCAAACAAAAGTTTTTTTTGGAATTCCACACCTCTCCTTTAGGAGGGTACTTGTTATTTTTAAAAACTTATCATAGGGTCAAGAAGGAATTTGTTTGGGATGGCCTTAAATATGATATTCAGAAGTTTGTGGCAAAATTATTGGTTTGCCAACAAATTAATGTTTTGGATAATTTGGTATCTACAGATAAATACTAATTCCCTAGATAAGTAGCCATATCTAGAACAACAGTTTAAATCACTTTAGCCTTTTCCTATAAGCAATAGATAAGACAAAGAAGATGAGAAGACCTACTTGTAGTTACGCTTTCCTCTTGTCTCCTTTGTATCGATCCTGTCACTCCTTCACGTACATAACGCACTTGAAAAGTACCTACAAACACCAACAGAAGACAAAGAACCGATCAAAGCAAAAGATCTATTGAATACAAGTGAATGGAATCAGATACATTTCACACATATAAGAATCATATAACAATAAAAACATATGGGAAAAAGGTTCAAATACTTTATTGAATAGAAGAAGGAATTACAACCAGCGTGTATGATTCAAATTCATTCCTCCAACTTGGATCTCATCCACATCACATCAAAAGCATGACAAACTTGTAGCATTACTGTTAGAGCCTAGATCTACCTCGGGCTAAAGGAAGGCAAGTCTAGGGTAACATCAAACCACGCTTAACCTGGTAGCTAGCCCTACCAGGTCGGGAGAGAGCTCACTCCTTGTCAATATCAGTGGAGATGATTGAATCAAATATAGATTTTAGGCTAGGTATAGTAGCTCAGAGGATTTTATTGGATTTGTTTCGGGTTGAAAACAGCAAGAGAAATGATGATTTGGATTATGGCATCAATGTCAGTTTCTGCTGGCAAACCTGGGGCAGATTAAGTGCCATGTTCAGACAAGTGAAGATTGTAAATGTGAGAAGTATAAGCGAGAAATATTGCTCCCCTGCGGGCATCAAACAAAGGATGGATCTACAACAGCAACTTTAGATGAAAGAGAATAACGAGGTTGCTCAACAGAGCATCTAATAACGGATGAATTCTGTTAAAACTACCATTACAACTAACAGAAAAATCATCAAGAAAAGAGCATCATTATGGATGAAATCCTAACATATCACTTAGATAATGCTGAAGCAAAGGAGAAAAACATAATGTGTAAATGAATTACAGGAGAAAAAACATATTAAACATTTAAGCACCATGATGAATCCCAGGCCTAAAGGGCAAAAACTGCTTTATTATGATATTCAATAAAACTTTACACAATCCAAATGATTCTTTGCTACCAAAATCCAACCTCTACACTATGAAATTCATAAAATATATACATTTTCTCATCCTTGTACTAAGGGAATTGAGCTCAATCATTTTCTTCAAAATAGAATCAGTTACATTAAACTTGAACCGAATTTCTGAAAATAGGTGTTGAAAATGAACTTGTATCTCCTAAACCATAGTACCTGTTAGAAAACTGAAAGAGGTTTTTGTAGATAAGTTTATGTTGGAGAAAAACCTCTCTCAAGTTTTGGAAATCCATTTCCAGTTTCTCATAATCTATGCCACAAAATCATCTCTAAAACAGAAAATCATTAAAAATTTAAATCTGTGAAAATGAGTTGTAAATATCTAGTCACATATCCCAATTCATGAAACTTGTGAATAAATTGAAAGAGGTTTTTGTGATATGGCTCGTGTTTAACACAAACCTCTTTGGGATTCTCAAAATTACTTTCCATATGTTGTAAAATGGCACTGTACTAAAATGAATAAAATAGTAAAATAACTGCAAAATTTGTTTTGTTTTAATGTAGGCTTCAAATATCAATTCATATCTCCCACATAGTAATACCTGTGCCTAAAATGAAGGAGATTTTTTTTTATTTGGTATATGATGGACAAAAGCCTCTTCCACTTTTGTAAAATTCCTGTCCAAACTGATTTTGTTGTAAACTTTTCCCTGTGTGCAGCAATTGACCTCAAAACATGCATAACCAAGAACCAATCATTCATTTCGATCATATCTTCTAATCCGGGAGCCAGTTACGGGAGTGTGATATACCATTGGAAAGCTCTTTACGAGCTGCTTCTGATGAATACAATTGTGACATGTTTTTTTTGTTGAATATCATGTGCAAAAAATCTGACCAAAACCAAAAATAGTAAGAGCTCATATTGATCCCTGGTGACAAGCTGCGAAGACTGGAACTAACAATTACAATACTTTCTTCAAAGCCAATTCTCATAGCAACATTATCTCCTTACAATTCAACATATTCCAGCCCCTGATCACTTAGATGAGTGGTCAATTTATAGGGAGATGAAGGAGGTTATGTCATAAATGGTGGTATTGAATGGCCTTCCATACTTAGAATTAGTTCCATGGAGGAAGGGATGAGAGGATAGGATGCATCTTAATTCATTCCTCATCCATTTTCGAACTCATAGGAGTTGATAAGTAAGGGAACCTTCTAGATGACTCCGAAATATAAGAATATTCCCCAAACCCTATGTGAATTTCGCTCAATCTCGCCCAGTGCAGGTGAATGAAGGCCTAAGTGCTCTGTTGAGCACCCTGGCATGGACTTAACTTCTCTGCAGCGAACCCCTTCATGGGCCTACCTATGCTAGTCCCTCTAGGGGTCATTTCAAGATGTCTTTAAGTCATGAAACTATCTGGGAAGGATGCATTCAAAAGGGTGACTTGTTTAGGGCATGTAGCAACTGGAATTATGGTTTGATAAGCCCTAAAACACTGATCTAGATGATGGGAGTGATGTGCCCAAATGGATCTGTGTTATGAAACTAGCTCAAGAATAGATAGAAAAGATAGATCAACGCCTTAGAATTCAGCCTCTTCGAGGGGGCAACCTCCTTTACATTACATAAATGAACAATTCTTGGATGATACAAATGAAAATACCTCCTTTCTATATATAGGAGTCTAAGGGGTCATAATGTAATCAGAGCCGACAA